>JAQFJA010085335.1:0-10619 GCA_029874485.1 Naso brachycentron
TCATGCTCGTTTATGTTTTGTCGATTTCTTGTCAGCTTTTAACTGCATGCAACCCTATATTTTACCTAATATGCTCTCTGAAATACCTGGCTTTGACTTTGGTACAATATGTTGGCTGGTTCCTGACCATGAGATCACAAAGAACACGTGTCAGTGGCACTCTGTCTGAGGCCCTGACATGTTCTACAGGTTCACCCCAAGGATGTGTCTTAACACCGTTACTTTTTGTGCTGTATACTAACAACTGTCAGAGCACAAGATTCATTGTAAAGTTTGCTGATGATCCGGTTATTGTCAGCCTCCTGCAGGACCATGAAGGGAGCACGGTCCTGTTATGGACAACTTCATCACATGGTGCAATGATTCATGCTTACAACTCAATGTCTGTAAAACCAAAGAAATGCTGATCGACTTTCGTAAAGATCCACCTGCCTCAGCACCCACTTTCATTAATGGTACCGCTAAGTACTTGGGCACCATCTTGGATGACAAACTGACTTTTGAGGCCAACACTGACTACATCTGCAAAAAGGCCAACCAGAGACTGTTCTTTTTAAGGAAGCTGTGGGATTTTAATGTGGACAGATCACTTTTAAAAATGTTTCATTCATCTTCAGTATGGCTAATAAAAAGAGGCTAGGAAGCATTGTTAAACTTTGCCAAAAAATCAGTGGCACCAGCTTGCAGCATCTTGACAATGTTTACCAAGTGAGAGCCATTCGGAGGGCAAAGGTCATCTTAGCTGACCCACATCACCCTCTGCATGCTGAGTTTCGACTTCTGCCATCAGGAAGGAGATACACTTTCCCTAAGAGAGCAAAATCAAACAGATACCTAAAATCATTTTTTCCCTCAGTCGTAGGGTTTCTAAATAATCTTTAGGCCCTAATGTTTCTGATTTTGTTACTGAGGAACTGAGTGTTTATGTTTATTGCAAAACTCCTTTTTGATGATATCCACTCTTTACTATGTGTATTTATGCCTCTATTTATTGATTATATTTGTTGGATTGATTTTATGATGTGAATTGGCTGTGTTGACTGTTAATTGCTGTTGTAAACCAGATTGCTCCTCGGGGACAATAAAGATTTTCTATTCTATTCTATTCTAATCTAGATAATTTGGTCTGTTTACACAGTTGTTTACCTTGTTAACTTGAAGCCTTTAAACGTGACAATAGCTGTGTTGGAAATCATTCCCTATCACAGAAATAGTACACTATATAGTGTGTTCACCATTTTGTAGTGATGTTCGAGTTCTTAGTGGATAATTTTATTTACTGTATAGTGCACCATAAAATACCCACAATGCACAGCAAATTTCAGTGTACATACGATGTACCCTACATTTTACTCCAGTATACCACAATGCAATGTGGTCATGTAAGACGGAGAAGAAGAAGTAGTTGGAAAGCCAGCTGGGTCTGCCAACGTTAATTAGCATGTTAGCTAATTGAAGTTGGTCGGCAAATTAACCAAAGCTGTCTTATTAAACGCCTGAGGCATGTTTGCTTTAGCTTCCATCAGTGCCAAGAGGCAAAAGCTTTAACCAAAGTAGCAAAACATTCAGAGAAATTTTATTCTAACAGCTTTAGCCACCAAGAGCTTAATTAGCCGTTAGCTCATGAGTTTGTGAACTATTACTGTAGTGGGCTATTACAGCTTGCAATTAGGACCGATCAGGACACAGAACCATAGCTGACAAAACCAAATTTCCACATCATTACAATTTCACCGGTTTATTTGTGATTTAACATTGAAAACACAGTAAATTTCAGTGCTGTACTCCTGTGTGCTTTGTTTACATGATGCTGGGTGCCCCCACTTTGCAATTTGTATGTGGTGTCCAAAATCTTGCTCAGTCATTCCCTGTATAGTTCACTACGTACACTACATAGGGAATAGTGAGTGAGTAATGAGTGAATGATTTCGAACACAGCTAATGTCAAGCGTACATTTACATTAGTCTACATGTTAGCGCAGTACATTTAGTGTACACTGCTTTTTCAAATTTTTGTGTCAGACTATTGCCTGTTTATTTGACACGTATTTAAGTTAGTCTGTTAGAAAAGCAGAAACTATAGTAAAATTAATGTTTATCAGGTAATTAAGCGGGGCTGCCAAGGTTACACTGTAAAAAAAAATTCTGTTGTTTTTACGAAAAAAAAAAAACTGGCAGCTGTCGTTACCAAAATAATTTTGTAAAAAATACAGTACAAATGTAAACAACTTTACAGCACAACTTGTAAATTTTACTGGTATCCAATGTACAATAAGCAAAATCTGCACGTAAATTTCACTGAAAAAATGTGTATAAAAGCAGCGTGGTCCTGTTAAATTTGCAGAAAGGACTATATAATCTACAAGTTTAAAATGTTTTTTTGGTGTGAATTACTACAGTTTTAGGATGTAAAATTTACAAGTTGTTCTGTAAAGTTGTTTACATTTCTACTATATCTTTTACGGGATTATTCTGGTAACCACAGCTGCCAGTTTTTTTCTGTTAAAACAAAGGGACATATATATATATTTTACAGTCTTGCAGGATTAATGACAAGTTTTTAAAGCCAAATAAACGCCCAAATACTAAATAAACTGAAGTTTCTGTAAAATATTCATTAGAATTTAAAGGCACAAATTCCTGTTCTGACCACCTCTTAAATGATTTCATTTGACGTTTACCAGAATCGGAAAAATGTAACTCTGTGTACACAGCTTAAGCATTTAGAAATCGAAAAGCAATGTAGACCTCAAGAACTGTACTGACAAAACAAAAACAAACAAATAACTTGTAAAATAACTCTCCAAGAATTTATTAACCTCAAAGGAGTGAGTAAACAAAAAAGCTGTCAAATAATGATGACACTGATGATGACAGCTGAAAATGGAAATGGACCAAAACAGGAATGTCATTTCTCAACATACTGTACATATTGTATTATGTACTTCTCAAAGCAGTGAACATTGCATGAACCTGTGCATGTTTTCTGTTAGAATGACACTAAATGGCCAATGCCTTCTGCTTTTGAGAATGCCAGTGTCTGTGTGTGTACCATAGAAATCCAATGAGTAGAACTAACATGGACCCTTGATAACATCATAAGATAACCCTTAATCAAAGCAACAAGTCCCTGGGTTATTTTCACAATTATTTCACTCCCCGTCTCATGAAAATATAACATATTTCAGCTAGTTGTGCATAAGGCTTACATTAACATACACAACATAAACAAACTCTTCTGCTGATGCTTACTGTACATCACGCCACTCGTGATCTGAAAGATCTTGAATCAATGTGATGACTCGGGGGTTCACATGAAGACGGGATGTTTTTGTCTTCTCTACTTTAGTGCCCTTCTCAGGGTTGATGGAGTAAAAACACCTGTGGAAACAGAAGACAGACAACTGTATTAATAACAAAATATCTTCACATTAACAAAAATCTTCACAATGATAACTTTGCATTCAAGCTTTTATTTTAAAGGCCCTTATAATAGGTAAAATGACAAGTTCCCTAAGCCCCAAGTCACCATAGCAGCTACTTGTAAGTTCGATAAAGTGTTAGATAATGTTAGATAAACCTAATCAAAGTCAAAAGACACACCTCTGCAGAAACTCCAGGGTTGATGCCAGGCATGATGGATAATGTATGTTGAAGCAAACGTAGCTCCCAAACATCAGGCACAGGGCAGAAACGAAGGAGGGGATGTCGTCCTGTACAATGTTTTGATCCACACTCAGCATGAACCGTCTTGCAGAATAGCAGGATGGTCCTAAAAAAATGAAAAAATGTAAACACAAGGAAGGGGAGACATAGTTCAAACTTAATTAAAACAAGACACAAAACTATTTGAGCATTATGTTCAGAAATCAGTGTGTGCGCAGGTTTGTGGGAAAGACATATTGGGCCTTTCAGAATCCACTTTGACTAACTTTAAGAGGTTACTGTATCAGAAAACATTGTGCAAGATAATTCTGTGCCAAAATAGAAAAGAGAGAAAGGAAAGATAAGTAATAAAGAAATACAGAATGAGAGAGAATGAAAGAAAGGTCAATATATTTTTTTAACTTACCACACACAACAATTGTAGGAGTCAAGGGAACTTGATCCATCTGTACTTCCTCGGCCAGGCATGTGTCCCCCACATAACAGAACATGGCATCTTCCTTCTCATCAAAGTAGGACAGCAGAGGCAACACCATGTCTTTGAGGTCTTCGGAGCAACCACTCAGCTCTCCCCTCATCACTTTATACTTTGTTACAGCCTGTAGGAACTTTCTGCTCTTGTTCATACAAACTGTGTTCATGTAGTTGAGGTGCCGTTTCCCCTTCAGCTCCAGATTATGTGAGAAAACTTCTTTAAGCCCAACTCCAGTTAGTTCCTGAAAGTGGACTGCCAGCTCATCAAACAAAAACGGCCAATCATCAAGGAGGTTCTTGATATTTTGCCCCTGGTTGACTTTTTTGCGCTGTGTGTAAAAGGTCAACTTCATCAGACGTTTGACCTTGTCTGGATTAACGTCAGGTTGCTGAGACATCATCTTCAGCTTTTCTTCATGTTCTTGCGGGCTCTCTGGGGTCTCTCCAAGGGGCAGGAATTTTAAATTCCAGTTAATGCACCCATAGGTGTCCTGGACTGCTGCTCTCTGCCCTGGAGAGACTTCGTCTGTGTCAGAATCAGAGTGATGCTTTCTTTTTCTTATTTTTGGGGTTGTAGATCGCCTCACATTTTCTATCCTATTTTGAAGCTGCTTGACTAGAGAATGGTACCCTGCCCCAATCACATAACCCTCAATTACATCTTGCAAAGACTTTGGATATTTTGCCACCATCTTTTTTGCAACTTCCGTGGAGCTCCTTTTATTAATGCAAGACCTATTTTGCTTCATCTCAGAGACCACAATTCGGACCATCTCCCGCCTCATTCTTGGATTTAGTCGTTTCCCTCTCTCCAATGACTGCAAAAGTTCCTCAGGGAACTTATCGCACGGTATCAAAAAAGTATCCACCCAGTCTACATCAGGGCTTTGGCAGTTGTTGGAAGAGGTTGAGGATGAACTTCTGGGTGAAGTAGACTCCAAGGATACAAGAGGTCCTGGTGACGCAACAGCAGATGAGCTGTTGTACCTGGGCTACAGAGACAAAAGTTGAATTGCTTTTTCTAGACAGTACAATAATGAGAACATCTTGTTGCTATCAGGGCCCAAATGTAAATGCTTCCACATTCCCGATTAATCTTTTACGCAAGTTACTTTGGGCATTGGTTGCATCCTGTACTGCAAACTTACATCTAAGCTTCCAAGCAACAAGTACTTTTCGGGCTTGAATGGGCCTCAACACTGTCAGCAAATCGGTTTCCTTGATGAACTGAAAGTCATCAGAACCCCAAGGGATTGTAAGTGCTCTTCTAGAATGTCTTTACTGATCTCTGGAAGGTCAGGCAGGACCTCAGTTATAGTGCTGCAAAGAAATGTTTGCTCCATGTCACGCATATCTAGAATAAGAAAGAATGATATCAGTTTTCAAAATGCAAGAAATTTACTATTAGTCAAGTAACAATGTACATATACAAATAAGAGGAACTTCTACTTTGAGTATGACTGAGTAAGGATTTACTTTACTTTCTGTACTTCTAAAAAGGAAAAACTATCACTTTTATATTTCTCAAATAGTATTTTATCATTTTTAATTCTTAAACATGTGCATTTCAGTATGATTTCTCCACCAGTGACTAGGGTCATGTTATTTCGCCAACACAGTTTCAACTTGACTACATTATGAGTGAGGATTTACACTTTTACACTATTTTACACTTTCATCTAAAAGGGAAACTCCTGTCACTGTTATATTTTTCAAATAGCATTTTATCTTTTGATAAAAATATGTGCATTACTGTACAGTATCCCTAACTCTCCAGCACAGTGGTCCAAGACCATGTTTATTTTGATAACACAATGTGTTTCAGCGGAATGACTTGGTGCCCATCAACAATGTATGATGGCAACGGATAAAAATCTACCAAGTCACTGATGTTAAGACATTGCAACCATGTACTCTGTTTTGTCACTGAGTACAGATGGTATTCAGGATGATAGTCAGCTTTATGTATATCCGCCACAAAATACACAGCTGCATCATTCTGAATTAAAATAATGAGAAGTTCTCCAAACTTGATGGACTCATCATTTTTTGACACAAGGAAATGTCCCTTTTTATATGATGTACCTTTGTACTGTATGTCTGTGGAAACACTTGTATTGTGTTCTGAAAAGCCAAACTCTCTCACTGCATGTTTAATTGCATCACTGTAAAGGCTGGGATAAAGAGTACAACTGTCTTCGACTTGCCTGGCCCAGCTGAAAGATATGCCTGAAACATTTGATGTCTCTCGGATAAAGTTAGGCATATGTTTTTAAACTTTTTTAAATGACTTGCACATCTCTTGAAGTAGCAGGGTTTACTTTCGAAACGCATGGTCCATACTCTGATCAAGGGGCCAACTTTCAAAATTAGTGCCGGATAATGACGCATGAAATGGTGTTTGGGTTTTAGTGTAGTCTCAGGAAATAAACACTTTCTTGATTCCAAATATTCTTGGATTATAATATCAAGATAGGCTATTTGGGACAATGAAATCTTTTGTGCACAAATCTGTGCACAAAGCTGCAGAGTTAACATGCCACACATCATCTTCTGGATTTTGGACTTTGTCACCAATTAACACAGGCAGCAACCTTAATAAATTCCAGTTCTGGATAGCTTGGCCTGGAAGCTTGGACCCCTCAGAGCTGACAGCAGATGGCTTTGTACTTTAACTGCTTGATGCGTCGGTTCAACACTGAATATGTCAACCATTTCTTTTTCTTAATGAAATACTTCAAGTACAGTGCAACATCATAAGATAAGACACCTTCAAATATGCCGTGGCCTAAACAAGGTGGGAGGCCAGGCTGGCAAACATGAAAAGACTTAAGAGCATTGAAAACAGAGTTTACCTTTACGCCTTTACTGCCTTGTCTGTCTTCAGCTTGTAGAAGTGCAGAATCATAACTTTCAGGGGTGCGCTGTGGACCACAAACATTTGGATCATTCTCAAACTCAGTTCTTGTGATTTCACAGTATCTGCAGAAGTACACAGAATGGCTAAAGTTTTCAGTGAACCCGCCAATGCTATGTGACCCCAAATTATCTCCTGCAATACAATACAGAGCCCCTTTGACTGTTTCACCACCAACAGTTATTCCATTTTCCTCCAGATTTTTAAATTCCTCTAGCATCTCTGAGAAAACTTTAGCACTTCCAAACTGTTTTAGGTCATTCTCTCCACACAATAAGACAAGGGCCATGTGATCTGTATTGGACCGCACATGTGTTTTTTCTTAGCTGAGCCAAGGGGATTCACAATTTCAAAGGCATCCTGGTAGAGAATTAGCTTCAGGCATCCTGGATTTTCAGTGAAAAACTGGATGGACTTGAAGTTTTGACCATCACTTCTGTCACACAAGTCCTCTGAGTGTGTTTTACAAGACTGTTGTGACACTGAATTCTTCCATATATCTGATTCTAGTAAGCTGTTTAGAGTTTGTGTTATAGGTACGTAGTAAGCAAACCTTTCTGTCATATTTTCATCATTTCCTAATTTTACTTTTTTAGGCTCTATGTCTTTGAACATTTTTTGGAAAGTCTGAGCCCTTCAGTATGTTGTTCTCAGCGGGCCCTGATGACAGGCAGAGAACAGATCTGAATCCTTCACGCAATCACAGATTTTATCAATAACATCATCTGTTAGACACATATCATTTTTTAAAAGTGAACGCAGTTTACTTAAAGTGTAATCCTGTCCCAAATCATGCACATTTTGCATCTCTTCAACGATTGTCTGTATTGTTGAAGCTGGAAGAAGGAGCTGCCCTGGCAATTTTAGGTAGAATAAACAGACATTCCTAAGAAAAGTCTCATTGAAATCCTGTGGCAATGCACTGCTTTCATTTGTTGTAGCATCGTTTGAGCTCTGGGGGGCGTCTTACCATGCACTGACAGCAGAGGGCTGAGAAACATTTTCCCTGTACTTGTCACTTGAGACATATGAGCAGTAAATGACGATTTAACAGTGAATGTATTTTCACAACCTGTTACTGGACATGCCACAGGTCGCCCCTCCACCATATGCTCTTTTAGGTGGGAAATAAGCTCTGACTGTGTGAAACTGGCACCCACACAGCGAAACAGCACACTTAAAATCTGTAAAAACGGCCCCAGCAGTAACAGAGGGTGCTGGTGCGTTGTGAACTCGATAGAAATGACCTTTAAAAGCTGCAGGTACAAAAAGTCCGCTTGCAGTCGGTGCCAACACATTTGAAAAACGGATGGGGTTCGTTCCCCGTCAACCCCTCAAGGTTTCTAATGTTTTGCTGCAGAAATTGCAAGTTAACATTTTTGGCAACCTTCAAAAACCACCGCTTCACAACAGCATTAAACGAGCACGAGCTCACAGTAGCATTACCGTAGTTAGCTAACGTTAGCTTACCTACACGCCTTTCAGCTCCCACATGGCAACAACTGCGCTGGCTGACTCACCGAAAGGAAAAAAGTGCACTGCAAGAGTTCAGTAAACCCCCTAACTTGAAGTTTCTACTACGAGTGAAAAAATACAACTTCTCTCACAGACAGAGGCTAGCTCTCTTCTCTTATCGCACACACCATGCATCCAGCTTACCTGAACAACAGACGTTTTCACAGCTCCATGTGTGGCAGACTAGGCGCTCAGTCTGCAGCCACGCCCCCTCAGCCGTCAAGCTGTCCAGAAACAAACTACTGCTCATCTGAGCACATCTTTTGAAATTCAAACTCAGCCGTTTATTTTTCGGGAATGTAAAATTTAAAATGAAGGCATTAATATCATTTACAACTAGATGCACCGCATAGCGGTACATGGCATGACCGCCGCAGAGTCCCAAAACATCCAAAAGGCAAGCCTCTTCATTGTTCCTCAATGTTTCTCCTCCTTCCTGTAACTTTTTGAATATCACGTATCCTACTTACTCTTCCCTTGTAAACATGTCTCTCTGTGAGCATGGACTTGCACCTGTGTGTGTCCATCCGTCTTCTGATACCCTCATTTGAAAAAAGTTGACATAAATCCTCAAGTAAGGTACATGCAAGGTCAAGGTCAAGGTAAACTTTGGTAGACTGTGCTTGCAAATGTCATCATGGTACACCACAAGCATGTCTTGCTTCCATTTGTCACCTTTGTCTTTATGAATGTATCCGCCTCTGTTTGTGTTTGTATGTGTATATGTGTGTGTGTGTGTGTGTGTGTGTCTAAATAATGTTTTTATTTTTATGCTTCTCATTGTGTGGCTCTAAATATGTAACCCAAACCAAAAGTGTATCAGGAGCATTTATTTGGCATTTAAACCAATAAACTAATTAAACTTGTAGTTTAACTACATGTTGCAGGAGCTTGCAGGCAGTTCAGCTGCTTTCTTATTTGCAAAGTTATTTAAGTAGTTAAATTGCTTTTTTGCAATTTCTAGAGTGGTTCACTACTGACTCTTCACACTAGAACCATTTTTGGACCATTTCATGAAAGGAATCAATTTTAATTTTACGAGCTCCATCCTCTTTTTTTCCTTTGAAGGCGTGATGGCCACACAGTTCATCAGTCAGGTGGCCTCCATGGGTGTTTTTTCCCAGTGTCCCCACATGACTCACCCAGGGATTCCTCTGGCTGTGTTCATGCTCCATTGTCCATCGACATCCGGCAGCTGTGTTTCAGAGCGTAGCGCGGCTGGTTCAGGTCTCAAGGCTTTTCACCTTCCATGCAGCTGGACTGTCCACTCACCTGTCAAAGGATTAATGATTTTAATGTTTGTGTTTTTGTTTGTTAGGCACTATTTATTCACAAATGTTTTTTGAATGTTATTTTTTGTTGACCAGTTGTGAACAGGTCAATAATAATTGACTCAGTGGCAGTTTTTTGCTGCATGTGACTTTTTTGTCACTTTAAATCCAAAGTATTTTGAACTACTTTTTCTAAGAAGCTTTAGTAAAACCAAACTAAATTTCTCCCTGTGGTTGTTTTGCTGCAGTCTGCAAAGCTGAGCTTCCAAAGTGGTTTAGAGGTTTAAACTCAACCAGCACAGCCTGGGGAACCAGAACAAAATGGGTGTTACTTAATGTTTAGGCTGGTATGTTTGGACTCCGGATGTGTATTTATAATTATTTTCACTGTTTAGAAGTCCTGCCAAACAGGCTTTCTCCTCTGAACAGCTGTGCTAGTGCCATTCCAAAGCGTGAGTTCACTTCCTGTTGCTGGTTACATTCAGGAACTGCAGAGAGACGTGATTCAGCACTTTCAGTTATGGAAGTGATTACGGAAGTCATTTCCAGCTGGTTAAATTTCCTCAGTTCAAATCATACGTGGAGGGCAAGTAAATATTCAGATTCAGACGACTTTATTAATCCCCAAAGGGCAATTCAGTTTGCAGTGAAACCACCTTATTAAAACAATCAAGACAAATCAGGAGACAGAAAACAGTGCAAATCAT
This sequence comes from Naso brachycentron, assembly GCA_029874485.1. Lineage (NCBI taxonomy): Eukaryota > Metazoa > Chordata > Actinopteri > Acanthuriformes > Acanthuridae > Naso > Naso brachycentron. Next base: position 10,551 of record JAQFJA010085335.1, read on the forward strand.
ACTCAACGTATAGACAGAAACATTCACATTCGCCTGTCAGTGCTAACAGGTCAGCAGGATCAGCAATAA
>JAQFJA010085357.1:0-10617 GCA_029874485.1 Naso brachycentron
TTTAGCTCACACCAATGCAGGGCCAACAGCCTGTCTTTGAGTAGGAGAAGGAGCTGCTCACTTATGTGACTGTGAGCTCTGTTTGTGTGGAATGGCCGCTGACGCTCAGCCTCAAGAATGATTGAATTGAGGAGTGATGAAAACTGCCTGGACCAGTTATAGCACACCAACACACACATTCACACTGGTGTTTTGAGCGTGCACACTGCGTAAATATGTGTGTTCGCACAGCGGCAGCATATTTTGCCAAATTAAAACACACTCTGTCTCTGTGGCTCCTCTTGGCACATGCATACACTCAGTCATCACAGTGCTAATGACATTCTGTCAAACACATGCAGGTACGACTGGGGAGTAAAGCTCTGCAGGTTTGGCTGGGCTCAGTGCCTGACCCACAGGAGAGAGATGGTTTTCCCTGACTGTCAGGCTATTTGTGTGGTTTCTGAGTAATTGTAACATACATGAATAAAAGAAAAAGATATTTTAATTGATAATGTTATCAGTAGCTTAAAATGCTGTGCTGAAGATTTCTCAAAACATTCTAGCTTTGTAGCTATAATGAAACAGACGCTTTTACATTTTTATACAATAAATGTCTTACAAATAGGGCTGCACGATATTGGATTTTTTGCCGATATCTGCTGTGCTGATATTTTACAACTTATTTGGCTGACAATCGATTCTGATACCAATATATTTATATTTTTCCACCACATCTAATTGCAAAGATCATCAAGTCTCCTCTGTAGTGGAATTTATATATGGTAATATTAAACAGACTCTTACTGTGTTGGCCCGCCAGCAAATGCAGGCATAAAATACACAGCTTCAAATGATGCGATACTCGTTCCTTGTTGGGCTGGAATCCACACCTTCTGTGTGTAACGTTTTTACTGAGGTTTTATTCATCATTTTTGTTATTTAATGTGTTTCTGTTATTTAATTTAATGTGTTATTTGTTATTTAATGTGCACTGCATGAAATCTACTGTTCTGTCACCTGAAACTGTTGGTTGCTGCCATTCTCAGGTCTCCCTTGAAAAAGAGATCTTCCGTCTCAGTGGGACTAACTGGCCTAAATGAAGGTTAAATAAATAAATAAAAGATAACATCCTACTTCAAACTGGATGCTGCTCTCCCTGAGACAATCAGAACAAAACCCACAACCAGGACAAATTTGGCCTGTTTCACAAGTGACAAAGTCAGTAAATGTAACGTCCGTCCAAGGGGAACATGGGAAATATGGCGTCGACTCAGGCGTTTAAAACAGCAGCCTGTTATTTTACTAGTTACAATATCAGTGGATATTGGTGTGCTGGCAGATATTTGATATAATTTTTAAGCCGATATTAGCCGACACTTATAACACATTGATAATATCATGCACCCCTGTGAGAAACTGTTCACTCTGTTCAAATTTCAAAGAACACAAAATTCTCTTTTATTTGATCAAGAAAATGACAAATTCAGTCTTTTGCTTGTTCAGAAATCAAAAACTGTCGGAGTATCTGAACTCACGCTGCTGTACGTTCAATATGAAGAACTGATCGAACTTCAACACTGCCCTGCTACTTTGTAAAACTTAAGAACACTTCAAGTTCTCATGGATGAAAAGTCAAGCATCATCATGTGGAATCCACGATGGAGATGAGTTCTCACGTCTGCAGAGGAGGGAAAATAAATGCAGCACATTTCAAACATGTTTCTGTCAGGATAAACATCACTCATGATCTCTGCATCCTCTCTGCACGTCCTGAGGCGTTTCAGTGCTGCGCATATCAGACTTCAGACTTGAATCACAGTCCTGTCTCTAATGCCAAACACAGAGTACTTCAAGTTTACAGCTTTGAACCCATTTGCAAAAGTCTGTGGATTCAGTTTGTGTAATGAAGTGTGGTGAATGCGAGGTAAAATTAGAGTATTAGTCAGGACCTTCCTGTGATTCATGGGCTTTAAACACAGCAGGAGATTATGAGCCTCATGTTGCACTGAAAGAAAATTCACAGAACTGAAGTAAAGCGAAGAGCACTGTTCATCCCTCTGGTAAGGTGAAATCAGTTCATCTTGCGTTTTTCTGATTCTTGTGCTGTGTTGACTGTGATGTCGGCAGTTGATTTGCATACAGAGAGTAAAATCAATAAAAACGAAGGCGCAGCAGCTGTATGATCAACCTCTTGAAGGCGTGAATCAGGCCTCACATCAGCAGTGTTTCTTCTGGTGTAAAAACTCGGCTGCTTAGGTTTGACGAGGAACATTTTTAAACATCACATCATGTGGATTATTTTACACACGAGTGGAATTCTTCAGGAGAGCAGAGTCAACGTCAAGAGTTTCCTCTTCAAAGGGAGCTCGAACCAATCAGACACAAAGTGTGCAACTCTGCTCTTTCTGCAGCTCACAGACCACAAATTGATTTGTGTGCATTCAAGAAGCTGCTCGTGGAAACAGCGGCACTTTGATGGAAAAATTAAACATAGATGACACCTCTGCAGAAGCTAGAGGTCGAATAATCTCAGTTATAATTCATGCAAAACTACGGCTTTACAAAGCGTGATCAGTGTGAACAGAGTCTGTTGGATTGGAGGGATGATGGCTCACAGCAGGTGAGCTGTCATTTCTTAACGAGGGGGAAGGTTAAATGAGAGCATCCACCTGTTCACATGACGCCGACCAACACACACACTCACACACTGTAACTGTGGTGTTTCAAAAATCTACAACCCCATATCATCCAGTACTTCTCCTTTGTGTTACTGTGTTAAAGTCAAAGTAAATGCACCTTCAGCTTTTAGGCAAACTGAGTTTATGAAGCAGGACTTCATGTTTCTTAAACAGCACTTTACTTTCTCTACTTTCAGAGTGCCACTACCACAACAGTTTAAGACTAACATTAGTGCTTTTAGTTGTATGTCTGGTGTTTGTGTCACATTGCCGCCTTCAGTGATAACCTGGGTCTCGGATGTGAGAGTTTGTGAACCGTCAGTGGGTAGATGAGCTTCATTTTCTCTGCCTACTTTTCTCATTTCAAGAGTAACGTCACTCTGTGTCACATGACATTTTCTCTAACTCTCTTCTCTCTCTGTGGTCTCTTATCGCGTCTGTGTACGTCTAACTCAAGCAGCACAATTGCAAATTTAATTGGCTGAGGAGAGACACATGAGATCAGTTTAACCTCTTGGGCCGCTGCTGTGCTGGCTAGAATAGTCCGGTTTTGGCCTGAACCGCAGTCTACCTATTAATAACCTTGAAATGTGGTGGTGGTGGTGGTGGGTGGGGGACAGCATCCTCCCTCGTCCCCCCTCAAAGCATCTACTGATTGTTAAAAATAAACCTGCAGAGACTCGAAAGCTGCTTGACATTTTTAATCCATCACTATTAACAGCACTCTGACGGTGAACGTTCAGGAAATAAAAGTTCACTTTGTGAAAACAAACATGAACAATGAAAAGATGAACGAGTCCGTTTGATTGTTTCGGGTCATTCTCCACCTCACAGTTCCCCTTAATTTGTTGTCTTTTCTCATTTCAGGCCATGTGAGTGTATTTCTGTGAGTGTGTGTGTGTGTGTGTGTGTGTGTGTGTGTGCGGCGTCCTCACCGGTGCAGAGTTGTCCTTGTTCCCTCTGGAACGAACCATCCTGCCCAGAACTTCCAGTCCATCGACGGAGATGTTTCCCGCCGCGTTGATGGATCTCTCCGCCACCATCTTGCAGTCGATGAAAACTTTGGCGCTTGTCTTGCTGATTGCGATGTGCAGCTGTGAGAGAAAACATCCGAAACACACTCACTCAATCACTTCATCAACGAGCTGAACACCTGCATCTATGAACAGAGTTTCACCTTTAATCAGTTTTTCTGTGTTTTAAGCTGAATGATCTCACACGCCAAATGTTAAAGGATGTTAACTTTTCCTTATTACAGGTTATTTGTCTGCAGGCCAAAAGAAGAAACATAAACACTTTAAAAAGTTTGACAAACTGATAAACTCTGAGCCAACAAATTGTTACTTTATATTCATGCAATAAATAAACACGTCAACTATGATAAAGAAAAGAAATGAACATTAGCCACAATAATCATCTTATTATAGTGATCAATCAGCAAAACTACGCTTCATTTTTTACTCTCCAGCATCAGATGATTTTAATCTGGAAGATTAAACAGTTTTATGAGCAGCTCAATGCGACACTGATACTCTGAAAACTCTATGAGCTTCATTTTCTCGGCTGTAAACAGAGAAAATGTGACTGTTTGACATTTTGATTTCTCCGTTTCTGTTCCAGTTTAAACTGAAGGTTAGTTTTCACACAGAAACAAACTGGAAATAAACACCAGTGGAGTGTATCTGCAACTTAACCTTAACAGGTTTTAGGTACAAGTGACTTTCACCTTTAATTAAAGTTTACTTGAGAAATGTATTACTACAGAGAAAACAATTAATTTATGTAATTGTTGCTAAGACCAACAGGCGTGGGAGGTGGGGTTGCTAAGAGTGCTGCAGCACCTCCTGCTTTTTCTGTAGGGTATCGTTTAAATGCAATGACATGGGGAAAAAAAATGTACTATTAAAATTTATTTTGGTAGCATCTTATTTAAAGCATCCAACTCTGATGCATTATGAACATACAATGCGTTATGATATAGTGCTGTATAGGGTTAGGATCAACCCTAACCACACATAACGCATTGTAAGGGTGTTGATAATGTAATTATAATGTGTTACATATGTTCATAATGTGTTATAAAGCATTACAGAGACAGGCTTCATAGAGAGGGTTACCTATTTTTTTTAGAGAGATATTCTGGGTGAAGTCGCTGCAAGACTGTGAGCAGAGAAAGTAAAGATTTGATTTTTGATGACCTGTCAGATTTGTCTTCAGCCTGTGATGACTCACCCACAGCGGGACGTCATTTCTGTTACACAAGCAAGAAGCATTCAAAGCAGAATATTTGACTTTTGAAAATGACATCAATCTTCATGTGAGTTCATTAATTTAGTAACTAATTTTGTTTGTGGAAACTTTTTTGTAGTGACCAGCAGCTCTGTCTGTTGCTCGGCCCGCAAAAATTCCCCACTCTTTGGCGGCCACAGTGTTCACTGTAAGAGGCTGAAATTTGGCTCTGAGGTCAAGTGTGTGTGTGTGTGTGTGTGTGTGTGTGTGTGAAGGTGTGCATTTGTGTTCATGCTAACTGGCAAAAAGGGGCGTGGCGGTGGGAATAGCCTGTAACAAAGTTTTTTTTCAGCTGATATCTTTGCTATAACAAGATTAATCTCACGAAGTGTTTGTGTTTTTGTCAGTGTGTTATTTTTCATTCGCTTCCTCGTCCTTTCAGCTCTTGTTCATGAGTTGTTGTTGCTGACTGACTGTGTAGACATCTTGTGGTAGCTGGTTGCTTTGACATATATGTTGCTGTTTGCTCTCTAGTGCAGTGTAAATGTTCTAAAATTACACTAGCAAATACATTTGCTCCTGGTTATTTGGAATAATGCAAAAATCATTAATGTTACACAGAGTTTAGTATGACTTCATGAAATCGACAGACTTTCTCTCAGCATCTTCAGCTCTGACTGACTTGAAGCGTCCCTTTTTAAGATGAATGAATACTAATAACATGAAACACTTTGCAGCTTGTTGATAAAAAAGTTGCGGAACAGGAAAGGCTAATAGCAATATTAACTGTAAAAAAAAAAAAGTGAAAGTAGAGTGTGTTTACAGGTGTTTTATTTTGTTAGCTGTGTGGATGAAACACTTTAAGCTGCATGATATGTATAAAGTTACATATAAAGTTTTTTACAGTTACTGTTATTTTTACTGCTGGTAGTTTGGCTTGTAATGGTCAAATAATATTTGAATTTGTGAGGTTTGATTTGATCCATATGGCTTTAGCATAAGTTAGGATGTGGCAGTTAATTCAGGGCAGAATTTGCGGCAGGATGGAGCGTGTGTGTGTGTGTGTGTGTGTGTGCGCGCGTGTGCGCGCGTGTGCGTGTGTGCGTGTGTGTTCCACCAGTCTGTTGGGTTTAAGTTCACTGCTGCTGGGAGATTTGTTCTAAATGTCAAAGGGATTTTTCTTGCCAACTGAGATGAACTTTTTCAGCAGAGAGACAAACACGATGTTGTTGTACCGATTGTTTCAGAGTGAATTAACTGATGCTGAAGGTGACACTGACACACAACAGGAGTATTTATGTCACAATATAATACAGATTTAATTAATCAATCAACTCTGGGATTGAACAGATTTTTGGGGCTATATTTATTTTATTTAAATCAGTTAAAGGGTTGGTTAAAAGTCTTTGCATCTGTGTTCATTGCTGTGATCACAAGGTTGATAAAAGTTTGGATTTTAATTTGTGTAATGACATTGAAGTTCATATTAAAGTTTGTTTACTGAGTTCAAAGCTAAAAGTATCTGAAAGTCTGGAGGTTAAAGTAAAAATGTTGTCATGGTGACTTATTTTATATCAGGAAAGTTAGCTGTTAAACTGTGACCACACACTGTCACTGTATCTACTGTATGCCTGCATGTGTGTGTGTGCGTGCGTGTGTGTGTGTGTGTGTGTACAGAAGTCTCTCCAACCTGCATTAACTCTGCAGAGTTGTGAAATAAATCCTGTTGAGAGTGTGAAAATGTGAAGCATCTTTGCTCATCAAAACCAAAACTTCGCCAAAGGATATTTCAACATTTTTGTCATTTTTCCAAGATGTCGACTTTTCAGGAACTAAAATAGAAAGTGACAGCCTGAGACATTCAGCGTTTATTTGAGTGTGAAGGGCCTCAGGAGAGCTGAACTTTTGTGACCCAGGGGGAACGTTCAACCTTTTAAAGACAGTTAAGACACGACGATCGCTGAAGTCGAGTGTCTCTACAAGGACGTCCTCGTGTCCACCACAAACACACGAACGCATCCATGAATGTCACAGACACTGCAGCTGTTTATAAAACGCACTATGAATGCATGGACAAACACACACGTACGCACACGCACGCACTCTCAGAGCAGAACAAAGGTTGAAGAGGCGAGCAGGATGAGCTCCGCTGACAGCGAGCAGACGGAAGCGACGGCAGATCAGTGAGTGAATCCCTCAGTGCTGACACACTGACACTAACACAACACGACTGTGAGCAGGTTCAGGCTCAGGGCACGACGCTGCTGCTGCAGTCATCCTGTCAGGACTCAAACTGCCGTCTCACTGCTCAGCCAGGCTGAAGGGATGAGAAGGATGAAAGAAAGAAAGGGAGGAGCAGGCAGGAAGGAGGAAGTGACAGTAAAGACGCGAGCAAACAAATGAACAAATACATTGCTGAACAGCCGGAGGTTGTCAAAAGAAAGAGAGAGAAGCGGCCACGTCATCCGTTTTTTCAGGTTCATCTGTCAGAAAAACTTTCAGAAACTCCATTTGCACTGTTGCTGTGTAAACAGTAAATCTGGGATGACAGACTGTGTTCTGTTGTCTCCTTTGTTCCTGTGTTGATTTGAGGGGAAATGGTGCTGACAGGATTTCTAAGTTTTTATAAATGTACAGTCACTTAGAATGAGCAGCAGAGGTCACCACATGATCTATCTGCCACTGTTGCTGACGAGAGTGGGTCAGATCTGTAGGTGCAGTGAGCCGAGCGGTGATGGGTTTCTGTGCAGGCCTCTGATTGGCTGACATGGCTTTGGGGTCACAAGGGTTTAAACCTTATTTTGGGGCAATGTTGAAGCATTTTCAATCAGAGGTGACTGCTGATTCTAGACCACTCAAAGTGAAGTTATGGATCTCTCCTCATTCACTGGGATAGGGGTCTGGGTGCCGAGTGGCTTGCCTGTAAGACTTTGGTCACATCATCACCAGTGATTTTTTTTAAAAAACTTGTGTGGACAGAATTTTTTTTCAAATCAAGGAAAGAAATTTTTTTTCGCAGGAATGAGGCCAAAGTCAACCAACAAACGTTACATCTATCGTCAGGGGTTTAGTTACACTTCAAGTGTAGAACTATGTTGTACAAAGTTTTGTGTTTCAGTGAAAGTGCAGATTACTGACACTGACCAGCTGCAGCCTTTGCATCATTTATGTCCCGCAGCGTCTTTGTAAACATCTTTAGGCTGAAGCAAACATCAGTCTGCAGACGATCAATCAGCCCATGTGTGAGGAATCAGTCAGAGCGAACAGGAGAGGAGTGAGTCTGACCTTATGGAAGCTGCCGTAAAACAGCTTTTTGATTTCTGGCCCTTCGAAGGTCACCGTCTGAAACTCTCCTTTGTAGTCGTTGTTGAAGAACGTCAGAGTCTTTCCTCCGTCTGCAGGAAGACACACACACTGCAGCTCAACAAGCTGGGAAAACACACTCATACAGATTATTTCTGATTACAAACATGTTTGTCCAACAGACCACTTAAGTTACAAAATGGTTCTTTTTTACTGATTTCTTGGTGTTAATAGAGCAGCAGACAATTTTCAGCTGAATTTCTTGAACCAACAGCAAACTTTCATCTCTGGATTCTGATGGGTTTGTTCTCTGTCAGACTCACTGTCCAGGATGACGCCCACCAGCGGCTCATTCTTCTGGTTGAGAATCTCCCAGAGGGCGAACGGCTCCTCCGGAGTGTCGGGCAGCAGTCTGAGCAGCAGCGTGATGGTGTAGTCCGAGGGCAGCCCTTCAGGATGGATGTACCTGTGAGTCAGAGCAGAAACATCACACTCAGGTAAACACTGTGCGACGTTCTCTCCTCAGGACGAACAGGGTGGAAACAGTCGATAAACAGCTGCAGAAATCACAGCTTGTTTTCATCTCTTGCTGCCCATTTATCTTACTTTGAAAAACCATGGATGTATTGAAAGAACTGGATACAGTGGAGCTGTTCGGTTTGAATTGGCAGCCATCGTTGCGAACTGTATCTAGTTTTATTAAAGGAGCTGGATACCAAATTCAGCCTTACTGGATTTCAGGAAAAACATTTTCTGTGAAGAGGACTTGTGGCTTATTGATGTGGAGAGTGGAGAGTGACATCACACGCCCTTTCTGTGTGTTGTTTTCGAGCTTCTCAGTTTCTTTGTTTTGGTAGCTGGGACGGCTGCGCGTTCATGTCAGTTTGTGTGAACCCCTTCCCTTCAGAACTGTTGGCCCCAGCCCCTTTATAAAACGCCAGAGTGTGAGGAGCAGCCAAGCTTATTTTTATATTTTACCCAGACCCGGCTAATGTTACAGACAGACGAGTGGGAAGGCTAACATCATAGGCTGTCCAATAATCACATAAAAGCTCTCGTGAGTTCGATTCCAGCTGGCCGTGAATCGCGGAAAGAGACAACGAGATGTTTTTTCGCTTGAAGTAACATCAAATTATTACTGAGTAGATGTGGAGGACAGCCAGGCTAATGCTAACCGCTAGTGAGGCTCTGGCCTCCCCTGAGCAGAGAGCTGCTGAGAACAGGGGGTGGGGGGGTGGAGTGTCAGGAAAAAGGAGAGGCGTGGCTGACACGCAGGTGTAACGTTGCTGCAGAATTCAGCTAACGGTGAAATGATTTTGTATAGAGCTCCTTTAATGCATCCATGTGAAATACAAACTTTGATTTCAATTCTATCCGTAAAATAGTTTCACTTCAGTATCTTGCTATTTTTATCTGAGAGGAGACTTGTGAATATGTGTGCACACCTGGTTGGCTGAGCCAGAAGAGCGTCACTGTGCAGGTGGAAACAGGGGAACGTGTTGAAGGTTCCGGGTACCATGGAAACACCAGAGACGCTGCTGTAACGATCCTCCACCAGCCCGAACAGCTCCATCATACGGAAGCCTGGCGACAGACGGAAGGAGTCTGTTTACAACATGACCACTGTTTGGTTTGTTCAAAAAGTAACAAAGTCAGAGGCCAACACTGCAGTGAAAGGCAACATTTCAGCAACACTTAAGTAAGATTTGGCTGGGAGTATTTTGGATGTTTTGCGACAGTTTTGAAGTCTCACTGTCTCACCAACAACTCAAAGCCAGTCTGCCAGATTTACTCTCATCCCTCCTCTTATCTTCCTCCTTCATCATCCTTTTCTGTCTTTCTGCCTCTGCCATGATGTCTGTCCTGAGAACACCAGGCTAGCTTGTTCTTACATCTATCACAGAAGAATCGTCTGTGGTTTGCTGATGTTGCTGTGTCGTAAAGAGTTACGCACCTTCGCAGAACTTCCTACCTGTTCAACCCAAGACACACAGAGCAAGAACAGCTGTTCTGAATACTGGGTGGGAATGAAATGTGCTGTTGTCGTCACTGTCAGGTGTCTTTTAAGATTTATTTGTCTGGAACTCTCACAGTTTACGTCCGTGAGATATTTCACTCATTGGTCCAAACACAATTTGGTGCTTCTTTTAAAAAAACAAAATGTTCCGGAGACAAACTTTCTATTTTAAAAGTGCATCTGAGTTTTGAGGCTCAAGTTATTTTCCTTTGATTGCAAAATTCTTGGGAACAGGCCTTTAAAGTCCTGAAACAGCATTTTGGGAATATCTAGCTTCCATATCATGATGTCTTTCAGGTATTCACAGCATAAACAGGCAGGATTAAACGTTGAGAGGCGTTTGATTGGACCATTGAGAAGTGGGACACATCATAACAGACATGAAGGATTACTGTGATAGATGTTAGC
>JAQFJA010085369.1:0-10616 GCA_029874485.1 Naso brachycentron
GACTTAAACCTGTTCAATAAGCTGTTGAGCTTTTTTTTTTTTTTTTTTTTTAAATATTAAAAATTTCTTTAGTAAAAAATACAAACTACAGTGTATTTCTCCTCAGTTCAATCTTTATTCCAAGAAGAAATTTTAGTCCCACAATAATCTATTTGATAAGTCGGTTAAAGTTTAACTTAATAAAAATAGATAAGCAGCGCACGTGACGAGAAAGCAGCCGAGCATGAGCGTCTGACACTGCGACACACTTTAACACAAGAGCCTCTTTTAAAACAATTCAAAAACACGATCATATCAAACGATAATGACTTCATCAACAAACATTATTTTCCTCCTCCGAGCTCAGACTGAGAGGGTGGCGGGCTGACAGGAGGATGCGTTGGCGCTAACCAGGATTGGATGTAACATTACGCTTCAGTCGTTGTTGTGTTGTACTTATACTCTTGTTGTACTTGTACACAGCTTCGCAGTGTTTACAGTGAGCTTCAGAATTTTTTAGTTAAACATGGTCTGACGTCAAAACTCGCCATGGCCCCTCATGTTTACGTTTCATATGTGCCTCAGCCATGACAGCAGCTCACAGGCTCTAGCCCAATCCCAAACCGCTCCCTGCTCACTACCACTAACCTGCTGAGTGTCACTCCGAATGATGTCACACTCGCAGCGGTGAAGTGTCCCTTTACTGAAGGGGGAGGGTATAAATTTCAATGCGACGCCCTTTACACTCAACCGAACATGGACGTAGCCGTCACCATGGCAACGGATGGACGCCTCCTTGCATGACTGTTGCTTTATTCACAAGTTACAGTCTGCAGTTACAGCTGCTGGTCACAGAGGACGACGGCACCTCAAACGTGTCACAGAAGGAACGGCTGTGTATTTGATTAAATAACCGTATTAGACGCTGTTCACTGTAGCTGCGCAGACTCTTTCTAGAGACAGTTACACGGAAACCGCAGTATGCAGGCAGCCTGCCGGCTCATCATTGTTATATTAGCTGTCCGTCACTACTGCAACATATCTGAATTTCCACTGATTCGGTGATTTTGTTTGTCAGCGTGACAAACTTGCAAGGCTACTGGACAACGTAGAAAAATGGAACTTTCATTTGTATGTTGTTTCCATTTGCCTGTTGCACTTCCTGCTAGGACGGCCGTGAGCCTGCACCGATGCAGGGTTCGGGTTAGATACTGAAAGCTCTAACAGTCCACTTACACTCAGCACTGCGAGGTTTGGGACGGCCCTTAACGTGGCGGACCCTCTGCTGCCGCACAGCATTAAATTCACTGCATTTCTTCAAGACTCATACTATGCAACACAACCTGTATTTACAATATGTCAAGTCTGATCAATAGAACTTTCACATTATCAACAAAATCCTTAACAATCAATCATTGATCACTGATTAATCATGCCCCTCCCTAGTGCATAGTGTGGTTGTCACAGTTCAGCAGAGGCACACACAGCACAATGTAAAAGTGGATTTGCATGCTGCTCCAGGTTTCAGATTCAGTCTGGTTTTATTTGAAGCTCGGCTGCATTCAGCCTCCAGGTGTTGGTCGTTACGTTTACATGAAACCTTCAGGTGTGACATCCACACATTCAGCATGTCTGACATTCTTACATGTGCAATAAACCTCAGAACAGACAGCATTTGACATCTGTGCTCAATAATTAGTTAACATGAGAGTATTGTAACTTCTGATCGTTTGTGGCAACAAACGGCAAAGTGGCCAGCTATGCTAAGACATATTATGTTTCGCATCATTTACCGTATATGTTTGCTAACATTAGCGAAGGGTCAGAAGCTCTGAGTGTGTTGTGTTTTTGCAGCTAACTTATAAAGTCCAGGATTAACTGATTAGCAAAATTATCAACCATTAATTCTCTGTTAATCAAGTCATTTTTTTGTGTGACACAACTGGACATTATTTCCTGTTTGAAGCTGTACAGTTTTATGTCTAGACTTTGGATGAGGCACGTTACAGCGAAAACACACTGGATACGGTAGTGCTGCGAACAGCCGCGAAACGGAGCTAGTTTCCATCCAATCTGACTGTTCACACTGCCTGCTGTGGCAGCGCGGAGCGCTGCGGCCACCTTGCACTCTGTATATATTCATGACCTGTGGCCTGTCTTCATATTGTCAGGTGTGTGCGCTTGCTGTCAGTCATTCACACATGCAGTCGTGGGTGAACTTGACTCTCAGCTTCATGGCAGATGACTATGGAGGTCGAGTCACTTTCACTGCAGTGTTTGGGAAACTCAGTGTCACAGGCACCAAATGTCTGAACTACATCTGACTGAGAGAAACTTATAAAACACCTGCGAGCTCCTCATGAGAGCAAACACTCCAGGAAGGACAACCTGAGCTTCATCAGTCAGATGTGAGGAAATAACAGAGTGCTCGGTCTTCAGACTGTCATGTCTGCTAAGCTGAAATGTAACAGACATGCCAGGTTTTCTTTCTGTCATATGAGCTACACATGAAATCAAGCCTTTTTTCTTTTTTTTTCCAGTTTTGCCTTGATAGATGGGTGCACAACTTTTCAGTCTGTCTTAAAATAATAGTCAGATGCCCTTATAGACACTGTAGATGTTTTTGTTGAGGCAAGCGTTCCTCCTTTTCACATTGGGCATTAAAAGACCTTTCACAGGACCTGACGAAGGACAAAATCTCTAAACTGTATTCAAACGATGAAGCGAGGTTCACAAAGCATATAAGTGAGAGACGTCATAAAGGTCAGTTTGATCAGGAGGAACGATGTTTGATGTTCATACGTGGAGCTCAAATATGATTCTATGACACGCTTATTAAAGAGCAGAAAACTTTTAACCATGAAACGACCTCAGAAAGAGACACTAAACTCCAAGTGCAGCACTTTGTGTCCTGTTTGAGTGACTGGTGTGTACATTAGCCTTTGTGTTGCTGCTGGACCCCACTGCTGTTCACACTCAGGAGGGTGAACAGTTAGCTTCACTGTGAAGTTCACTGAGTAAATATAAAAACACAAACAACTCATCCATGATGAAGCTTTCCGCTCCTGATCGAGCTGTTCACTCACATATTTGTTGTGCTGGTGGATGAACACAGCACAGACGTCCGAAAACAACGGCTGATCACGACAAGTGCAATCAGAAGAGAACACGACTGTTTACAGGTTTGATCGGTGTAACTCTACCTCAGCCAGGCTTAGAGGCTATTTGAGGCCAATCACCTGTTTGCTTACAATCAAAGGCTGTGTGCTGAGCTCAGCAGAGATGCTACAAACGCTCACGGTGTCAAATTAGATTCATGTTAAGAACTGAGCTGAAGTCACACTACAACAGAGCTCAAAAGAATTATTTTGAATAATGCAGCAGCTGGAACAACCCGTTAATCACTGGTGTTTTTTCCTGCAGATACAAATTAAAAATGATCTGAGAAGTTTTTGAAAATGCAGATATATTCCTTTCTTCTATGATAGTAATTTACATGGTGCCTATGGTCAGACCAAAGAATCTGAGCCATTGTTTGTCCAACTTTTTACAAATCAAACAACTAATCGAGAAAATTACGGATAGATCATGCGAAGAAAATTCCCATTCCCATTTAATTATTTTGTCTAAAAAAAAATGACAAACAACCTGATTAAATGCTTGGAGATGTTTGGCATTTTTCTTTGATTAGTCTCTTAAAATGCTTCATCAATTATTGAAAAGGCTGTCAAATTATCAAAGCCAACAGCTTGTTTCAGCACTGACATTAACACACACACGCACGCGCGCACAAGAGCTTCACTCATCTTCCTCAGAAATCGAAGCAGAATAATTCAGCCTCTGCTGTGGTGCCACATTTTTATCCTTTTCATGTTCTTTTTATTTGAATTCTCCATTTGTTTCCATCCTCAGACATTAGCACCCGCGTCTGCAGGGCAGCAGTGTTTGGCACTTTCTGGACAGACCTTCACGTAACTGACAGGTCACAGGTTCGACCCTCCTGACAGCTGATATGTCACATCATAAGTTTCTTAAGAGGGACGCTGTTGTAAGAACATCAGCAGTAAAAGCAGCGAGTCCAGGTGAGAGTGCCGGGCGGCTCACAGGACGCACACAGCAGGAATTCCACCACACATGAGCACCAGTGAATCAACACGTCATGTCACAACACAGGAGGTCCCAGAGCAGAACTGAAGTTTATTATCAGCACGTTACCCCCTAACTTTCATTCAAATTCATAAAATAATATTGCCCTGAAATAAATTGTAATTATACTTTGAATTAGGGCTGCACGATTACTCAAAATTTAATCGAAATCACAACATGGACTCCTGCAATTAGGAAATCACAGGGGACACAACATTTGCTAAGGAGAAATGTGTTAAAATTCCATTTAATTCAAATATTGCAGAGTCATCCAGGCCTCCATCAGATTCTACAGACGAGAGAAAACATCTTTGTTTGGTTCAGATCCCTGCAAAAATCACACCAAAATCATTTTATTATGTTTTTCAATGAAAATGAGAAGAATTCTGCAAAACTTATCATTCCCTCTGATATTGAAACTTATATCGCAATTACAGTATCAGTCCAAATAATCACATTTAGATATTTTTTCAGAATTGTGCAGCTCTACTTTTAGCAGAACTGAAATTAAGAGGCAAAATTTTGATTAAGTGAAAAGAAGCAAAATATTTCCTCTAACAGAGCTGGACTGATTCGTTGGTTTATTTGTGAAACAAACTTTAAAAAATACATTAATCTTTTTGCGTCAATTATCAAGCTTAAGTGTCAAACACGGTCTGGATCAGCTTGAGTTTTCAGACTCTTGGTTTGACCAAACCAAACATTTGAACTCTTTAGGGGTTTCATAAAAACTAAATAATTCATCTTCAACTGTAAGCGAGTAGTTTCATCCCTTTGCTGTAAACACTCGACTCGTGTGTTGCCACATGTTTGAGAGCAGAGAAGATGGAAGCTCCATGGGCTCAATGATTCCGACTGAAACTCAGGAACATGTTCAATAAGCAGCCACAGACAGAATCACTCCGCTGGAACATCAACGCTGACTCGAACACACAGCAACACATTCATGGAATCATAAAAATAAAATGTAGTCAATCCAGCCGTGAAGTTTCCACTCTGCCCTCAGCCAGTAAAAACACTTGTCTTCTGTTACCATTCCCCGTCCATTTTAAGTCCACCTTTCCATCTGCTCACGCACGACAGGCCAGGCCGGCTGCTAGCAGCGCAGGCTAACTGGTTAGCACCCCACACACTTACATGCACATTCATGAATCCTGTCACTCACTTAATCAGGCTTCTGCTCCCTGCTGGGCACCGACAGCACAAAGGACAGTCATGAACGTTGCAGTGTGAGCTGATTTGAGTCAAACATGTGGACAACAAGAGCTTAGCAGACCCACGCTCCTCTTGCAGCTTGTTTGTAGCAAGTGGGGCTGGGAAAATGTAAAGAGACACCTCATGGATCAGGTTTCTCATGAGGGGAGGCCGTGAAGGGGAGGGAAGAGGAGGCAGCGTGTCGGTGGGCTTCACTGGCCAAACAGAGATAGGAGGAAGCTGCAAAGAGAGAGACGGGGGCCGGCTGTGCAGCATTGTGCATCTCAGTCTCTCTATTTTTTGCTTCTCTCTCTTTTTCAAAAGCCTGTTGCCCAAAGAGGTCAGAGGCACATCAGCTCCCTGAGACGAGGTAGACGTGAGCCTGAGACTGACAGGAACCAAATTCAAGTGGAAAATGCCAACAACATGCTCAGCCGCACTTGGCTTGCGTCCGGCTTGCAGCTGACATCAGTTCTGCGCCCAAACAGACTTTGCTTGTCATGTTTTTCACAGTGTCTGTGATAGGAGGGCATCAATTTTAAGACGTGACAGCAGCTCACGCCACAGAGCAATGAGAGACAAGAACCTCCAGGGGAGCTTGGAGGAGGGAAACTCAAGTCACAAGAGAAGGAGGAAACCTGATTTTTACTTCAGTCTTCATCGTCACCTCACATGGAGGTTGGCTGACTACACTCGATCCCTGCTGCTTTCAGTTTACGGGCCAGACTTCACAGACACAGGCAAGTCTCAGAACATTTTTGGCTGGCGTTAATGTTCATTTTTCCTCTGTGAACAAATGTTGGAGAAACGTCCAGGTGTTTGTTATAACTGAAGATGCTCTTCGTTTTGGTACATTTTCTGTCTTTTTCCATTTTATGTTTGCTTCTAAAATCAGATTCACTTTTAGTATTGAGCATTAATGAGAGGGGAACTACAGCAACAAGACATTGACTCTCAATAATGTTCGAGGACAAGCAAGAGACTGTTAAGAAGGATGAATAGACAAAATCTGTTCTGCAAAACTCCAACAGAAAGGCAAAAATGTGTCTGTTAATATTGTGTTTTTAATCATTTGACGTTATGTTTGCATGAACATTTACCCATTTATCAAAACTTATTATGGATGAAAGAATCAAGAATTTTGCAGTTTGACCACATTTTTCTTTTTGCTGTCTACGTCTTGGATTAAATCTGACAGGATGAGATTTTCAGATTTTGATGATGTGCAGTTTGAAACATTTCCATGCAGCTGACTTGCATGTGAAGAGAGGAGAGCGGGAATGAAAGACAGACGGGATGGACAGAGGCCGGGACGGCAGAGCAGTTGAGTTTGTTTATGTTCAGCTGTTGCCTGACAGCAACCATCTCCTTCCCCTCCTCTTCCTCCTCCTTTCCTTCCTCAGCCACAGAACATTAACGGACCTTTAATCCTTCCTCCAGCCTCTTCACTCCTCTCGTTCCTCTGTTTGCATTCCTTGTTCTGTCTCCTGGAGCGAATTTCTGTGGAAGTTGAACCTGTGTACAAACTGCAACATGCACGTAAATGATATTACATAATTCCTACTGTATGTTTACCATATCGCTGCAGACTCTTCTCATGCCGTGGAAAGCGAAGTAAAGTGATCTTTTTGTTGCCATGCCAACTCTGGTGGAAAGCAGATGCCTTGCTGGCAACGTTTCCTTCCTTCCCTCCTCTTATGAATGTTTATTAGTTTGAAGCAAACTTTTCACCGTCCACATGCTTGAGTTACAACAGCACAGAAATCATTCAAACCTCTCTGGCCCCTACAGGCAGCAAGAGCAGGTAATGTTTCCAGTGTCTTTTTTTTTTGCCTTTTTATTTAACCTTTACTAATTCAGGAGACCTCAGCGGGTTGCCATGTTTGGTCCCAGTGGGAGCTGTGTGCTGGAGGACTGAGGGCTTTGATGACAAACGCATCATTAGTACAATCTTTCTCTAGATTTCGCTTTTCTTTATGGGATTCATGCCAGTGACCTTAAGGTCCAACAGCGTGTGTTTTTGTCCTGAGTCCTTTGGAATAGGATGCTTGCTTCTTCTCACTTTGTTGAAAAATTAGCCAGCTCCACCTTAACTAAGCTTAAAGGTGCAATTTGTAAAATCCCAGTACCTGCTCAAGCAGTATAGGGAGCAGTGTTGCACCCAATTTTGATGCATGCCCAATGCTCTCAGAGCGAACGAGAACCTGCACAATGGCATTTACAGTTATCAGTAAAAAACAGTAAATCCGTTCAAAACGGCAGAGCAAGAATGTGCTAAATTCAAGCAATACTGAAACTCTCGCCTCGGTCCTAATAATACTGCCAGTGTTGTGTCCCCATCCTCACAAGTGGTGTAACATCACAGTTCAACACACATTAGAGTTTACTTAGCAACGACAACACAGCCTGTAAGTACCGATGCGACAGTCACATTACATTGTCATTATTTACACTGAAGATATGTTTCACTAAACAGCCAACATTAGTTGTTACTTACCAATCCAAAAGAAATGAAGCGAGTTCAGCGTCTGACTTCAGGTTTTTCTCAGCCGGAGCTGTCTCCAATGAGGAAAAACCACGGCAGTGTTTACCCTTGTCTTGCTTCTTCTGGCATCATTTCCCTTCTTGGCAGCAGACCGATGTTTCTTTGAGGGAGGCTTGGATTCTCAACCGGACAGAGGCCGTTTCCTGTGGGCTTCATCCATTGAGTTTACTAAGCAATCCATACTAGCTACCTGACTAACTACGAAGTAGCGGTAACTTTTAGCTTGTAGCCATGGTCCCCTCCAACCGGCACAACTTCTTCGTCCTGCCAGCTGCGGCATACCAGAGGCTAAAGTGAGTCAGTATCGGCATCTAGTGGTGGAAGCTGTATTACAAGAACGTACGGGCCGTATCTCTGCAATGCCATATGAGGAACTTTGGCATGCCACTGAAGCTGTTACTCCTGGACACTCTATTAAGATTTGGGGTAGTTCTTTTTTTTTTTTTTAAATTACAATTTCTTCTGGAGTTTACAAATTGCACCTTTCAGTCTGAGCATGTGTGAAATAAATTCTGGGGGCGGTTGCAACAAACAGTCTTCACTAAGACTGGTTGTAGTAACTCTTCCTAAAGCCCAGTCTTGAGAGTGGATTCAGCTGCACCAACAGAATTTAAGCCCAGTCTTAGAGATAGCATGTTCACATGAGTGCTCCATGGAAGGCCCATGTGACCGCCGCTAACTGCATGCATGCATGCATGCATTATGTACAAACGCAGTGCAATAAGCATGTGGCTGCGCCGAGGTCCGACACAAACCTCAAGTTTGGTAACAGCTCTTCAGTGAGTTCAGAATAGGGTTGCAAATCCCATGCATTTTTCTTAACCAATGGTTGATAACATTAATGATCAATTTTAAATAGTCAATAATTAATGAGATACAAAATGCACGTCTTTTTCTCAGTTTAAGTTTTATTCACTTGGTTAAATTAATGAAACACAATGCAAACAAGCAGATTAGCCTAAAAAAAACAAAACAAAGCACAGCTGCCTTTTGTCTATCCTTATTCAATAATAACAAAAACAGCCACTTCTCAGCTAACATGGCCGACCAAACCAAACAAGAGCCCACAACAAAACTTAAATATTGCTGGTTTGTCTTTCAGAACTGAACGTTATCTTTTCAGTCAGGAGTGAACACAGAAAAATCATTCACAACATGTTCTGGATGTAGGCGTAATATTAGTATATTAGTTTTTATTCAGGAAACTGAGCACATCTCCGTGGTTGGAGGTGAGTCTTTGTGCAGTCTGTTAACTGTAAGTGCAGCAGCAGAAAACGCCGTCTCAGCATTGACATCCTGGGGAAGCACAAATATTAGCGGGACAACTTGTCCAGCGTCGCTCCATCCAGACAAGACATCACTGAGAATTTTTTCACCTCACTGTCGGCACTTTTGGATGTTTGGTCCCCAAGGAGACATGCCATGGCAGCGGCAGTGCTGTCCTTCGTCCAGGTCGCTGTTAACGCTCCTCTGTCTAACGACCACTCGTTGTGCTAGACGCACCATTGTCAAGCTGTGCTGCTGCTAATGAAACTTCCTAGAATTGTGACCTTATGCCTCCTCCTGACTAGACTGAGATTTACAACCGGTCTTAGTGGGAAGAAGGCTTTAGCCCTGGCGGTGCAACAGGCATAACTGCCAAGTCGGACTTAGAATACCAAGTTACAAGCAGCCTAAGCTAAGACCACACCAGCTGGTTCAACCGGCCCCTGAAGTGGAAACCAGACAAATATGTTATTTGTTTCAAACACAACACCAAACCAATATGTTAGCATGTTTGCTCATGTTCACTACTTTCAAACGTACCGTCGTGAACTGACTGTGCTGCAGGTCCATTAAGGTTTTTTCAATAAATGTTCATAAATAGTTTGTAGGTGAGCTGACAGACAGCCTGAAGTAAAGGTCTGACTATCTGTTGAAAGGGGGTGTGGCTTAGGCCATGACGACACATCTACTAGTTTTATTGTGAATATTCCCTCTGCTGGTGTCATCTGTTTGCCCAAGGAAACGGTGCCTTCCGCGTCTGCCGCTTAATGTCTAGGAACCAGCTGCACTGCCAATGTAATCCACCGTGCCTCACCAAGACCCCACTTGTCCTTTTTGGCTGAAAACTGACATGCCACGGTGACTAACCACAAAGAGAAGGAGGAGAAAGGGGGGGGGGGGGTAATGTGAGCATCAGCGGTCTACAGCTGTCAGATACATGCCCACCTCTGCACATGTGTAGCTCAAGGGAGGAAAATGCAGAGAGATCACGTAAATGGGTGAAAGAAAGACAGCGAAGCATGTTCCTCCATCAGCAAGACGAAAAACAGAAACCTGAAATATAAGTTTGTGACCCAATGACTGAAGGACACACTGCCACAATAAGTGAAAACATCCTCTGTGGGTTTAAAAAATGAACAGAAAGCAAATAGCCAGGAAATCTCTCTTTCAAAACCAGAGCAGTTGTAGAATTTGCCCTAGAAATAAAAACTACCTGTTGCAGCTAGGGATGCTAGGAAATCAGTTTCTGCTGATTTGGCATATTTTATTAGACTGGTGATCCACCGATCTGCGTTCAAAATCCCCGATCCGATCTTGAAATATATCAATAACGTTATACATTTATAGTCCGCAGTGTATAAATAAGAGACGCATTTCTGCCCTCTACTAGTCATCACTGCCGTGCTCCGAACGGACGTGACGTATTGATGTCGAAGGTTTCCGCCTGGCCGCACATGTCTCCACATTTGTAAACAAAACAACTATG
>JAQFJA010085555.1:0-10599 GCA_029874485.1 Naso brachycentron
CTTAGTTCATTTCATAATGTTTTATAGAAGTATCGGATCGGGACTCGGTATCGGCAGATACTCAAAATCAAATGACTTGGACTCGGATTCGGGGGCAAAAAAACATGATCGGGACATCCCTACGTGTAAAGCTCTCTGACATATTAGCTCATGTGGTAGCATGATATTTGAAAGATCAGGTCTGTGTGTTAATGTTTTTGTTTCTTTTCTTTCTGTTGTAGGAGGCGACACCAACCCCTGTGTCGACCTGTGCTACGTCGGGGACCACTGTTCGTCCGGGTGTGGCTGTCCTTCCTGCGGCTGTCCCTCCTGCCCCTGTGCCTGTCCAGCCTCAAGGTCAGAGTATTAACCCCTTGCCTTGCAGGTGTATTGAAAAAGAGCCTCGTGCAGTGGTGTTAGGGAATAGCCTACTTAAAGAATCGTCCCGTTTCCATGTCAATAAGTATGTGTCATGCAGTGTTGTTGCAGCAGTCCGACATAGTGTTTCTCCGGTTTGTACCTGGCGCGCAGCAGACATTGATGACGTGCGTGTAGAGGGGTGGAAGTTGGCGACATGGGTGGGAAAGCAAAGGGGTGGGTTCAGCCAGCAGCAGTTTGGTCTGTTTGGTCAGAATTGGAAGGTGGATGTTGGCCAGGCTGTTTACAGAGACTTTGTGGCATGTGATGACGGGGCTGAGTTGGACGAAGAGCTGCAGCTGCATATGTTGAAGGATGGGATGTGTATGTTGTATCTCCACAGAGCAGTCAACCTGATCATCCAGCACGGGAAGTACTTTGTAGTGGTGGATTGTGGGGAGCGCAATGCTTCAGGGTATGCTTGTTCAGACATCGGTCGGTCTGCTGTGGTGTTCAACACAGGCTGGAGAGACCTGATGAGACACATTCTGAATCTGAAGGACTCTTTAGGTGCAGAGTGGTTTGGGGTCAGTAGCATCTCTGTGGAGGAGTGTGTTACTGAGGGAGAGAGCTGCAGTGCTCCTGTGGTGACTGATCCACAGGCTCCAACTCAGTCCCAGGGTCGCGCTTCCGTTAGAGGAAGTTTCCATCAAGGCGACCAGCGGTTTAAATATGGTGGTCTTCAGTGTGTGGCTATCAGTTTGGTTGCGCTGGTGAAACACACCACAAAGAGTGTGTTTTCATGGCAGCCTGACACACTGGACCAGGTTGTGGTCTCAGGTGATGAGCTTTACACATCCCTGAGGGAAGGCAACCAGATCAGTGCTGGGGCTGAGCGCCTTTGTGTCCTGGATTTGCCTCAGCAGTGTGTCCTTGATGGACAGATGTTTGATCTGGAGTTTGGCAATTTTGTTACTGGAGATGTAGATGTTGTCAAGGGACAGTTTATTGATGCAGGTGTGCACACCACTCTCTCTGATGGATTGAGTAGGATATGCACAAAATATGACACCTGTGTCTTTACACTGGGTGGCAGCACTTGTGCCATCATTGGTAAAGATGGCCAGTACGCTGTGGTCGACTCCCATGCTCGCGGTGCAGATGGGATGGTAGATGGTGCAGGGCGGAGCATTGTGCTCTATTTCAGTTCACTCCAGCATCTGTTTGAACACTTTGAGAAGTGTGCTGGAGTTCTTCAGACAACACCTAAGCTCTTTGAGATCAATGGTGTTTGTGTGAAAAGCCCAACTTTGTCTTTGGGTGCTAGTGCAGCTGTTGACTGCACAGAGGGACAGGTTACTGCTCCTACTGAGGAGAGTCCTGTCAAACCAGTGGCCTCTGCAGCCACTAAGAGTGGAGAGAAGCGCAAGCTCAAATTGAGAAATTGCGCATCTAAGAAGGTGAAGACTTGTGATGCTGAAGTTAATTCAGATATTTTGTTTGTTGGGGATGTAGCCTGTAAAAACTTACAATTTCATCCCCTTTCTAAACATGTTGCTCTCGCTCTGTGTCAGCAGATGAACATAGAGTCAGAGAGAGTTGATGCCACGTCTTCTGCTGTCGGTCCCTTAGGGATTCCTTGTCATACAGAGAAGATTGTGGGAGACGGGAACTGTTTCTTTAGGGCCGTTAGTCAGGCTATTAGTGGTACACAGACGTACC
This sequence comes from Naso brachycentron, assembly GCA_029874485.1. Classification (NCBI taxonomy): domain Eukaryota; kingdom Metazoa; phylum Chordata; class Actinopteri; order Acanthuriformes; family Acanthuridae; genus Naso; species Naso brachycentron. The sequence goes on from JAQFJA010085555.1 coordinate 2,059, forward strand.
ATAAAAAGATCAGACATGCTGCTGTGAAGCATTTAGAGAGCAATCCTCAGGCATATCAGGGTATTCTGAGAAGTGAGTATTCCTCCATATCAGAATACATCAAGATGTCAAGGATGCGCTATGTTGGTACTTGGGCCACTGAGTTGGAGATTCAAGCGACAGCTGATTATTTAGGTGTTAGTGTTTTCACCTATTATAATGATCGCTGGCTTGAATATAGTTGTAGTAGTAGTAGGTTGTCACATGAAGGTGTGTATTTGCTTAATGTCAGTGGTAACCATTATGAGACAGTTGTCTGTGTTCACCAGCCTCAAACACAGAACTGTTATGGTTATTGTAAGGTCAACACACCTATTTCTGGAGGCTATATCTTAAGAGACCATAGTAAAGTTGATGGTAATGTCTCTGCTTTGGGTAGCTGCTCTGGATTGAATCGGATTAGATCTGATACAAGTGATTATTTGAAACAGAAACGAAATAGTTTGCATCGGGAATATATTAAGGCACATGAAAAGAGAAAATATGAAGATGACCCGATTTTTAAGGACATGAAGAAGGGCGCGAGCATTGATAAATACAAAAAGAATCTTGCACATAAGACAAGGGTTAAGACCCTTAGTGTATTGAAATACAAAGAGAATCTTGCACATAGGTTAAGGGTTAAAGCCCTTAGTGCATTGAAATATCGGCACAATGAAGTGCATAAAAGAGGAATTATTGAAATGAGTAAATGTAAATACCGGTTAAATAAAAATCACAGAGACAGTGTAAAGGCCGCAAGCATCAGGAAATATCAGGAAAATCCTGATTATAAGAGACGTGTTGTAGCTGATGTTAAACTAAAACGGCTTGTAAAGAAAGAGAAGATGGGGCAGTTTAATTTTGTCATGCAGCAGTTTTTAGACAAAGTGAAGGATGGCCCAGAGTTTGTCTGTTCTGTGTGCCACCGACTGCTGTTTAGACACCAGGTTCTGCACTGTAAACAGGCAGACTACAGCAAGAGTGAGACAGTAGCCTCTATAGCAGCAAACTGCATAACAGAGGACTACTTGCATAAGTGTAATGGGGACTGTGACTTGCCATGTAAATTGTTGGACACAGCTCGGGGGAAGCTGTGGATTTGTTACAGCTGCCATTACAAAATTAATAGAGGTGAGATGCCACCAGAGTGTTGGTCAAACAATCTCACAGTTGATCCTCTTGCTCCTGAATTGGCTTGTTTGAATAATTTAGAACAACATTTGATTGCTCTACATATACCTTTTATGAAAATGTTAGCTTTGCCTAAAGGGGGGCAAAATGGAGTACATGGTCCAGTGACCTGTGTTCCTGCTAACATTGTAGAGACCAGTAACTTGTTGCCCCGTTCCAATATGGAGGGGTCTCTGTTGGCTGTGAAATTGAAGCGCAAGTTGACCTATAAAGGTCATTATGAGTATCAATTTGTTGATACTCTGCGCATTAAACAGGCCCTACGGTATTTGAAGCAGAGTAATGCTTATTATAAGGATATTGTGTTTAACGAGGCCTGGTTAAATGAGTTTTGTAGGGAACAGGAAGCTGAAATTCCTGGGGCATCAGATACTGTAGACAGTGCTGATGGTGCAGCTGAGGATGAGCTTCTGCATGACAGACAGCAACATGGTATGTTTCAGGACACCTGTCTCATGCCTGTTGATATTGGTCAGGAGGTGCTCGATCAGTATTTTGATGGTGTTTTGAATGTAGCTCCAGCAGAAAGCAACAATCCTGTGAGGCTGCTTAGTGATAGCACGAATGAGGCAAAGTGTTTCCCTGTGCTGTTTCCTCGAGGCACAAACACTTATCATGAGCGGCGGCAGTATCGTTTGACTCTGTCACGATACTTTAACAATAGGATTTTACATGCAGACGGCAGGTTTGCAAGTAATGTTGAATATATATTTTATGCACAGTACGTGTCAGAGGTTGACCAGGTCAAGTCGAATGTATCAATCGCATTACGTAAAGGTAAAGCGGGTCAAAGGTCCTACAATGTCTCTGACATTTTAAAAGATGAGGACTCTTTGAAAAAGATGCTGGAGTTTGATGATGGCTATCGTTTTCTCAAGCCTATTAGAGGCACTCCAGCTTTTTGGCAGGGAGCACAGCGTGACCTTATGGCCTGTGTTCGTCAACTGGGTGTTCCCACCTGGTTTTGTTCTTTCAGTTCAGCAGATATGCGTTGGGGCAATCTGCTGTCTACCATTTTGAAGCAGGAGGGTCGGACAGCCACTCTAGAGGATTTAGAGTGGGCTGAAAAATGTGATTTGTTACGTCGCAATCCAGTCACTGCTGCACGCATGTTTGACTTTAGGTGGCACTGTTTCCTTAGGGAGGTTTTGATGTCTCCAGCTCACCCAATAGGTAAGATTAAAGATTACTTTTACCGGGTTGAGTTTCAGCAGCGAGGTTCTCCTCATGTCCATTGTTTGTTCTGGATAGAGAACGCTCCACTGATTGATAAGAACACTGATGAGGAGGTAGTTCAGTTTATTGATAAGTATGTGACTTGTGAACTACCATCATCAGATGAGGAGTTGCTTGACATTGTTACGACTGTTCAGCAACACTCGAAACGACACTCAAAGACTTGTAAAAAGAAAAACACTGTGTGTCGTTTCAACTTTCCCAGGCCAGCGTCTGCAAGAACATTTATCTGTCGACGTGAACCTGATGAGGAGGTAGAAGAGTGCAGGTGTCCTGTTAACCCTGCACCATGTGAATGTGATAAACGTTTAGCGGCTAAGAAAAGAAAGAAGGAACAGGCCAAGCACATTTTGACAGCTGTTAAGACGGCTTTGTCAGATGAGAACAGTTGTTATGATAGTGTAGAACAACTGTTCCATCATTTAGGAATAACACAAGAAGCTTTTGAAGAAGCTTACAGTAGCACTGTACGGAGCACTCAGGTTGTTTTGAAAAGGCGGGTTAATGAGGCCTGGATTAACCACTACAGTAAGCCTTTGTTAAAGTGCTGGAATGCCAATATGGACATCCAGTATGTTGTTGATGCATATGCCTGTGTAGTTTATATCATTTCATACATTTCCAAGGCTGAGCGGGAAATGGGATTGTTGTTGGGCAATGCACAGAAAGAGGCCTCTAAAGAAGGTAATGTTAGTGCTCAAGAGGCTCTCAAGAAGATGGGCAGTGTTTATTTACATAATAGAGATGTGTGTGCCCAAGAAGCTGTGTACAGGCTTAGTAATATGCATCTTAAAGAGTGCTCCAGGAAGGTCATGTTCATTCCCACAGGGGACAGTACCGTTAAGATGAGTTTGCCTTTAAGTGTGTTAAAACAAAAGGCATCCTCTGCATCATCACATGATCTTAGCGCCGAAGACATGTGGATGACTAGCATTGTTGACCGGTACAGGAACAGACCTAACGATGTCGTGTTCAGTGATATGTGTCTGGCTGTGTTTGTTTCTGAGTATCGTGTTCTCAGTAAAAATGAGAAATGTAAAGGCGCAATTAAGTTAAAAGGTAAGTATGGTTTTGTAGCCAAGAGGACACGGACACAGCCAGCTGTTGTACGCTATGCTCGCTTCTCTGAGACCAAAAATCCAGAGTTGTTTCATCAGAGCATTTTGCAGTTGTTCCTGCCACATCGCACAGACTCCCAGCTAAAACCTGCTAACTGTGTAACCTTTGAAGAGTTTTACAGTAACGGTTATGTGAGGTTTAGTGATGGGTCCAGGCATTCTGTGAAGTCTATTGTTGATTCAAATAGACGTCAGTTTGAAATAGAAGCTGATAAATTGGATACTGCCCAGAATCAGATAGATAGTGAGGGTGTGTTAGAGGATGCCTGGTGCGAGCTGTGTCCAGAAGCTGAGCTGGAACGGTTAGAGTGTGTGCAGGAACTGAGGGATAATCCACCGGTAGCGGATGATCATCAGGAAATTATCCCTGATTTATCTTCCAACAGGCAACAGGTTGGTCATTTAGAAAAAAACAACAATGTTATGACTAGAAGTGAGGGCTTGGCCTTCATTAGATCACTGAACGAGACACAGATGTCCATTTTTTATCAGGTCCGTCAGTGGTGTTTGGATCGGGTTGCCGGTAAAAAGCCAGAGCCACTTCATGTGTTTATTACAGGTGGTGCTGGTACTGGTAAGAGCCATTTGATCAAAGCTATTCAGTATGAGGCTGGGAGGCTTTTGTCAACAGTCAGTCGTCATCCTGATAGCGTGTGTATTTTGTTAACAGCTCCGACTGGCATTGCTGCATATCATTTGAATGCTGCAACGATACACAACACATTTAGCATAGGGAAGGATGTACGTTTACCGTACACTCCCCTGGGGGAAGAAAAGCTCAATTCTTTGCGAGCTAAGTTTAGTGATCTGCAGATTTTGATTATTGATGAGATCTCCATGGTAGATCATAACCTCCTGGCCTACATCCATGGACGGTTAAGGCAGATCAAACAAACAGGTGATTTTTCACCGTTTGGTAATGTGTGTGTACTTGCTGTCGGAGACTTTTATCAGCTGCCTCCCGTTAAAGGGAAATCGTTGTACAGTGATGATGTAACTGTGAACCTGTGGTCCAGTTTATTTAAGGTTGTTGAGCTGACAACGATTGTAAGGCAGAAGGACAGTCAGTTTGCTGATTTGTTGAATCGGCTCAGAACTCGTACTAAGGGGACTCCAATGCTGAACAGTGATGTAGAAATATTGAAAAGTCGTGAAACAGGTGAAGACAGCTCAGCTTTGCACATTTTTGCAACAAATCGACAAGTAAATGAGCACAATGTTCAGCAGCTTTTTAAAGCATGTCCCGAGTACGAGGAAATCCATGCCCAGGACTTTGTTAACAGCAAAAAAACTGGGAAGTTGGAGTTGATGAGCGGCCATCACAGCAGAGCATCCAACACATGTTTGGATGAAAAGCTGCTGTTGGGAAAAGGCGCTCGTGTAATGTTAATCAAAAATGTTGACGTTGTTGATGGTCTTGTCAATGGGGTGTGTGGCACAGTCACTGATATTGTTTATCAGACTGGTTGTAAGTTTCCTCGGGTGGTTTTTGTCAAGTTTGATGATGGTAAGGTTGGTGCCCAGAGGAGGAAACGCAGTGCACATACCCCACCAGGTGTTAATGGCTCAACAGGGATTGAACCTGAGGAGGAAAGAGCCAGTGGTAAAGGCGGGATACGCCGGCAATTTCCATTGAAACTTGCTTGGGCATGTACTGCACACAAAACACAGGGAATCACTGCAGATGAGGCAGTGGTGTCTCTTAGGAAGATATTTGCTCCCGGACAGGCCTATGTAGCTTTGAGTCGTGTTCGGTCTTTATCGGGTCTGATAATTAGGGATTTTGCAGACAAGGCCATATTCTGTAATGGCAAAATAAAGGATGCTCTTCAACGCATGCCTACGTTTTTAACTGAAAATATGGCCAGGCCTAAGATGGAGTCAAATTCTTTCTCTGTGTTTTTAATGAATGTGCAAAGTTTAACTGCACATGTTGCAGATTTGGCGTCATGTACACAGCATTTGCAGCTTAACTGTATTGCTGTGACGGAAACATGGCTGCCTGCAGGTTCTTTGTTAGAATCGGTCCAAATTGATGGTTTTAGTTTTCACAGTCGTCCCCGAAGTATGTCATACTGCAGTAGTCACCCAGCACTGGTGGAGCTACAGGGGCAGCAACATGGTGGTGTTGGTTTGTTTTGTCGTAATGATTTAGTGTGTGATGTCATTCAGGCACCAAATGTGAACTTGGAGTGTTTGGTTTGTGCCTGTGACAGTTTTGACATGTTGTTAGTGGTGATTTATCGACCACCTTCATATCCTGTGTGTTTGTTCAAGGAGAATCTCAGCATGTTGCTTGAGTGGTTGGACTCCTTTGATAAAACTGTAGCAGTAATGGGGGACTTCAATGATGATGTTTTAACATCTTCATCAATTTGTCGTGTTATGATGGCGAAAGGGTTTGTGCAACATGTGTCACAACCCACAACGGAGAGAGGCACACTTATTGATCACGTTTATGTGAAAACATCATTGTATGATGTACAATCATTAGTGTTGCCTGTTTATTTTAGTGACCACGAAGGCATTTTGTCTTCTTTTACACTCTGCAGTGTTGATAGTGTGGGGGTGGGGGTGTAATTTGATTTGATGTTGATTTAATTGTGCTGTAGTTTATAACATTTGTAGTGTATATTTTCATGTGTTCCCTGGCTAGCTCTCTGTCTGTTCTCTGTTTCAGGTGGCTCCAGCCGTGTTCCTCCCACTTGTAACTGGACAGCAGAGCCTGAGCCATTGTTTTGACTGTACATGTTGGTATTCCTGTTAATAATAGTATGTAAATAGTTCAGATATTATGTTTTTCATGTTCTTTCTGTCAATTAACAAAAAAACACACAAAAAAAGTGTTCTTTCTGTCGATCCTCTCTCCTCCCCCACCCCCTCTTACAAATTAGTCATGTTCATTAGTTCATGTATTGATGTTCATGTAGTTCATTTATACTGTGCTGTTCATGTTCTCTCTCTATTGACCCCTTCTCTCCCCCCACCCCCCCAACCGGTCGAGGCAGATGGCCGCCCACACTTAGCCTGGTTCTGCTGGAGGTTTCTTCCTGTTAAAGGGAAGTTTTTCCTCTCCACTGTTGCTTAGTGCTTGCTTTGTGTGGGAGTTGTTGGGTCTTTCTCTATAATAGACTAAAATAAAAGATAAATGTATATAAGAATACACTCGACTCTTTCTCTGAATTTTGTTTGTTTACACCATGTTTGATAGCTGGTCAAAATTGTAAATGTTAAAATAGGGTACAGCTATTGTATGACATGTTTTTTAAATGTTCCACCTATAAAAAAAACAAATAACCATTTCATACCCACTCTAGACAAGGAAGACAATGACAGTGTTTTAATGATTCAACAATGTATTTATTAAAAGGAAAAACACAATTTTTAAATCTGAGAACATACTAATGTAAAATTTTGAGAGGAAATAGAATTTATTGTCACTGTTTTCAACATACCAAGATTGGGGGAATGCTTTAACACTTGTCATGTTTTAGTTGTAGCAGTCTGACTATTATCTGCAGCCACCCCTAGGATAAGTAAGAGGCCATGTCTATGGAGGTGAATGTGTGTGAATCAGATCTCACAAATGAGAAAATTGCCAATAAGAATGTTCTTCCTGTTTTCAATAGCTGCTGCTGTGTCATATGTGGAAGTATTCAGTGGTGGACAATGCAATGTGTCATTAATTCAGCAGGTTGTGCTATGAACAAAACCAGGTGCGGGGAGGTGTGTTTGCTGGGGGGAGAATTATCACAAATCATATTATCAGCAAATCAGACATTGCACAAATGAGTTATGACAAGTTAATTGTTCATCCGCCAGGGAGCAGTGACCAGAGCTGGGAAGGTGCATCCAGGGGAAGACCATGATCACACCTGTAAAGTTTGAAGGGAATTGGACAATGCATGAAGGAGTTATAACCAGTTATTGGTTCATTCATCAGCGGCCAGTAGGAGCATAAACAAATATAAGCAGGTGTGTTCTGGGGCGGAGTGTCATAGCCTATATTTGAAATTTCGAGCAAATTGGACAAAGCATGAAGGAGTTATCATGATTGATGAGCATGATGATGATGAGCATAATTTCTCAATGATCTGTGACAATTTGAAGTCGATTGGACAAAATACCTATGACTAGTTTGTCAAAATGCAATGGGGAAATGACAAAATGGCAGGTCAAGAGCAAAATGGCGGACCTCCTGTTTGGAGTAGAACATTGGTGCAAGAGAGTTTTTTTTAAATTATTTGTCTGGTAAACTAAAACATGTACCAATTTTCATATTCCTAGTTAAATAAAAAAACCTGAGTGAGGTTTTTTTTTCAAAATTAATTATGTATCCACCGGGGGGCAGTAGCAGCATAACCAAACATGGGCTGGTGCACTCGGGCCGACCCTGATCACACGTGAAGTTTGAAGCAAATCGGTCAATGCACCAAGGAGTTATGACAAGTTAATGGTGTCTCCACTAGGGGGCAGCAGCAGTGTAACCAAACCTTTGCCGTTGCGTTCAGAGACCCATCCCGATCACAGATGTGAAGTTTCGAACAAATCGGACAATGTCGATGTAAAACAGCCATTTCCTGTAACCGCAAGGGGGCGACGTGAGCGACCTTGCCTAAAAGCATATGGAGGTATTCAGGGCAGGGCTCTTGTCGTGTACAGAACTTTTGAAGCAGCTTTGATGAAGTATGTGTGAGAGAGAGCTGCTGGAATATACATGGCGCTGCATCCAATATGGCAGCGCCTAGTGGCCACGCCCCTTGACCTACAGACCTGCAGAGCACAACTTAAGTTCACCATAGGGTCCTGATCATGTGTGAAAAAGATGAAGACGATCGGATGAAATCCCTAGGACGAGTTCATTAAAATGCAACGTGGTAATCACGCCAAAATGGCCAGTCAAAATCAAAATGGCCGACTTCCTGTTTGGCGTACACCATTTGTGCCAGAGACTTTTTTGTGCGTCTGGACAAGA
>JAQFJA010085606.1:0-10594 GCA_029874485.1 Naso brachycentron
CCGCCCTTTTCCCAAACGGTTTCCAATGGAGCCTTCCCAGATGGTTGTGTGTAACAAGCCATCAGGCACAGTCAGGTTAGCATGTCGTCCCGTCTCTCTTTCCAATAAAGCAGAATTTATACCTCACCTGCACTGGAAATCATCCCTGAAAAATCTAAAACTTTTTTTTTTTTTTTTAAACTTTCAAAAAAACCTTCCAAAGCCAAGAGGACGTGCGGATGCCAAAGCAGATTTGACATCTGTTAAGACAGTTCATTTGTCATTTTATTACTATTTTCACTTCATATGAATGTCAGCAGTGGTTTTCATGTTAGAAGAGTCATCCTGAAAAAAAGGCACATGACCACAGTGCAGCTTGAAAATGAAAGACTGCAGTGTGAGTAAAACATCAGTGTCATCAGCCGCTTTAAACTCATGAGGAAAACTCAGCTGCCACTCTTCATGGTGACTTTATGTCTGACAAAAGCTCACGCGTCTGAGCATCTCTGACCCGACTAATGAAGAACTGCAAGTTCAGTTTGTGCTGTTGCACAGATTTTTAAACGTGGAAAACGTGAAGGAAATAAAGTCAATTGGACTAAAGATCAACAAACTGGTCTGAAATGAAGGATGAGAATCTTTAGGAACTCAAATATTTTGTTTCAAGGTTTTATGGTTAAACTCAGAATTGATTTCACCAGTTTTTTCAGGCTCTTACTGTTCTACACCGTTCAAGTGATTTTTAGTGGCAGTTTAACTGTTCTTTGAAAAAGTCACTGTTTGGACAAACAAAGTGACGAAGCAAATGTTCTTGTAACATTTCAACAACATATCGGCTGTTGATTGTATTGTCATAATTGTCTGTTGAATATTTGTGTGTACATTGTTGACTATCACCGAATGTTTTGGGAATTTCATTCTGGATGTTTTTTTAAGAGAGTCAAACAGCGATTAATGAAGTGGGTAACTAGTTACAGTTGGGTGAAATGGTGATATTGTTGAATGTCGACTGAAATGTTGCTGAAATGTTACAAAAACTCTGAACTGTCTGTATGTGGACCATCCACGTCAAGAGTTAGTGATGAAAGTGAAGTGCAGTGAAGTTAACCTGCATAGATGAGAATAAAGAAACTGTAATTTAACTGTCTGTTACTCACACAGTCTCTGTGATGTGGACAGAGACATTTCAAGAAAACCGGTCACAAAATTTTTTTTATGCTGCACGTCAGTGATTAAAAGATGACAGAAGACAAAGGCTGTCATGCTGAGAGACAGGAAGCAAAGTGATCACATGAAATCTTCATCAATCATTTAAAACAGGAAGTATTCGTGTGCTAAACCCCCCCAACATTTATAAACCTTTTTTTTCTAGATTTGTTTTTCATTCACATACACAGAAAAAAACCTCATTTTTAATATAGAAAAACTGTTTTTTGCGGTATAATTAAAATTTAAATGTTTATTATTTGGTAATGTACCTTTTTTTGTCACTTGTAAAAATTTGTATTTTTACGGTAAATTTTGGACTTAAAATCTGACGTTAACTGTAAAATCAACAGTACTAATAACCTTCACTGTTACATTAAACTAAACTGTTACACTAAGATCATTAATTATTTTATATCAATATATATCTATATATGTAGATATATAGATATATAGATAAATAGATATAGATATAGTTATATATGTATGCTTTGTGCGTATTAAATAAAATCAGCAGCATCTTTATTAAAAGCCGTTTTTCCTGCAATGTGTTTCCCATCAGTGCAGCTCGTTACATTAACACCAAATCATCTCGTTACAAAGCTTTTAAGTTGTTAAGAACTGAGGCAACTTCAAGTGTGAAGTCAAAATGATAAACGGCCCTTCAGGCTGCAAAAGCATCACCAGCTTCACTGCACTTCAGATTGAGTTTGGCTTCACTGAGCCCTGGCTTGTAAAATGACACCCACAGTCCCCTGACGAGACAGGCTGGATATAAATTCTGAAGATGGGTGAAGTGGAGTGAGCAAGGTTGTCAATTCTTCGCAGCAAACCGTGTCCAGCCGTGTAACAGTGGTCACATTTTTCCTTTTTGAGCCTCAGCTGCTTCTTGTGATGAGGACGATTCGTTATCAGCTGCTGTTTCAGGGAAAGTGATGCAGAACAAACGCTCAGTGTTTGTTTCACACACGCAGGACGACTGGCAGCTGCTCACAAACGGAGGTCCAAACAGACAGAACACTAGTTTTGTCCTGACCAATTCGACATCGGGTCAGTTCAGTACAGAGACACAGTAACACATCATTCCTCCAACAAATGAAATAGAAAATTTATAAACCGTAAACACAGTTCAAAGCACTCAGGAGTTCGTCCTGCTTCATCTGACATGAGCTCATACATGGTCATAGATGTTACTGAGTCAGTTTGCCATTTGTTCTTCTTCTGCTCTTCAGCCAATGTTACTCATTTTTAAATCAAAATCTGTATTCTTTCTTTGAGGCAGCAATAAAAATAATCTTATTCTTCTGTTGTCTGCATTTTTAAGTGTTGATGTTGAAATGACACACAAACCTTGATCCTCTGTTTCCCTCCAAAAACTCAGATGATCTGCTGCTGCTGCTTCAGAAGAGGAACAGACCAAAGGAGATCAGGTCTCTGAAGTCTCCATGAACGAACTCCCTGTGGACAGAAGGACGGAAGGACAGCAAGACGCTTTTCGAGAGAATAATCTGGTCACTGCGTGGTGCTCCCATGAACATTTCTGACCTCCTTGCGTGAAGCTTTGGGCCCTAATAACTGTTGGTGGGAGCATCATCTGGTGTGTCAGCTCTGTTTGTATCCACTTTAATTCTGTCCAGCTCCTTGTACTTCACTGCCTTTGCATATTTGTGCTCCTAGACTTTTTTATTCCTGAAGAATAGTCTGATAAGCTGGACATTTGTAATGCACCTTGCCTCATATCTGTCAGGGTTTTTATTATATTACTCAATTTTATTTTTGCATTCCAAACGTTCTGTTTGTTTTTTCATCTTTTTTTTTTTTTTTTTTGGTGGTATGCTTTGGGTTTTATTATCCATGCTGTTAAATCCCTGTTCTGTGTTTTCACTCTTATTTCTACTTTCACTCTGTTATTAAGCAGTTTTTATTTTCCAATACTTTTGGCATTCTGTCTGTTTTTATGCATTATGCATGTTTTAACTGTTTTTGTAATGAACTGAGTTTTGTCTAATTTTGCTTTCATTCTTTCACTCTGAATGTTAATGTTTGTGTCTTATTTATGGGAATCAGCTGGTGCATTTAAGTCTTTCTCTGTGAAGCACTTTGAGCTGCATGTTATATATGAAAGGAGCTTTACAACGACATTTATGTTTAGTTACACCAGTTTCATCCGTTGATTGTGGAAATTCCAGTAAAATTCCGTTTCAACAGTGAAAATGTAAAGGTGTGCAGCAGCATCCAGTAAATCCCACCAACATTTCTGACAGTAAATTCTTTAAAAAAAAAGTTTCAGTTCTGATGCAACAGGAGTCTACAAATGAGTGCTGAGCTCACAGGAAAAAAAACAAACAGGATGAATGAGTGCTGTCTTCATATTCACAAAGATTAGAGAACACACACTGCCATCTGCTGGTCAACAGCGTGCAGTGAATCAAAGCTGATGACTACAGAATTTCCTGAGCAATTTATTAGTTTTTGCTTCTTTTTTTCACATTTTGTATTTAAAAATGGCAGAGGGCACAGTCCGTCACTAAATGTTGCAATGGTTTACTTTTAGACGCGCTGCGTGGTTTATTGTGATGCCCAGCAGAACGATTCCATCTGCTGGCTCTTTGATTTTGAATTTTTCTTGGCCAGCTCTGGAGCTGCTGGACTACAGAAGCATAAATTTAAAAGGTGTTGTCAAGGATAAAGGAGTGTTTTTCAATATTTTCTCATCGTCTTTAAATCTCATGAAAAGACGTCCACAGCAACGTGTGAGTTCGTCTCTCAATACTTTGTCTTCACTGCGGTGCCTGTGCACGCAGCCCCAGAGCCAGGATAAATGTTGGCACTGCTCGTTCCTGCAAACCACAGATAGGACAATAAAAACATTTTATCTTGTTCGGTTAAAAATAAAGAAATTTGTTGCTGAGAAACATCCCAGTGGTTGTTCAAGTTACCAGATGTCGGTTTAGACTCTCTACTTTGAATTCCACCTTGAGGTCTCCACCTGCCACCGTCCTGTCCTCCTCAGAGGAGGAAGTCGGCGCTCGTGCAGTGTGGTAACATCACGTGTCATGTTCTGTATATAAATGTTGATATGAGGTGTAAAACGGTTCAAACATGTTCTTGAAACTTGGCTGATCTGTAGCTCAGTTGCTTTTGCTCAAAATGCTTTTCTATTCCTTGTTTTTGCTTTTACTGATGTGCTTTCTTAACTTTATTGACAGTTTTGTCATTGTGTTTACGTTTGTGTGCATCAGTCTCCTACAGTTACCACCTGTCTCACCTGTAGAACAGTGTGTTAACCTCTACACAGAGAAGAAGTTAGAGTAAAAATACTGTTTCAGATGCAGTTTGATGAAGCTGGTAAACACGGCTTCAAACTTATGACTCGGCATACTGGCATACAGCTTTCTATCACATTTCATGGAGGCGCAACGTAGATCTGCAAAGTAACTAAAGATATAAATGTAATAATGTAGATAATATGATAAATAAATGCAGTGAAGTAAAAAGTGCATTTCCCTCAGAGGTGCAGTGACAAAGTACAAAGAAACGCCAGGAGGAAATACTTAAAGTAGTTTGAAGTGCAGCAGCGGAGTGAGGGTGTTAATCTGACCTCTGCCTGTATGATGTAACGGCGAGGATGATGAAGTGACGCTGAAGAAGCTGACCATCTGTCATCAGGATATTAAGTCACATGTCTCTCTGGTCTTCCATCATTGACTCATTAAGTTCAAAGCTCAGTTCACGTGTTGTTTATGAGCTCCTATGAGCCAAGCAAAGCCGAGCCAAGCCCCTTCATCTGTTTGTCGAGCATTTGAAGAGCTGCTTCCCTCCTCAGAGTCTTAATCAAATCAGCAGACTTTCTGCTCGGCCCTGGAAATGATTTCAGGTTCTTACATCTGTATCAGATCTGCTGATCTGACATCTGGTTTGTGTTTCGTCCAACAGACAGAATTTTTTATAAGAAAAGAGGAGCTCAGATTGATGCCTGCAAGACTGGATGATCTTATCGCCGTGTTTGCTGTTGGGGATCTGTGGCCCGTTTGGATTGTAAGGCCAAAGAACAGCTGCCTTTCCAAAATCTCTCTCCAGTGACCCGATAACCAAAACACAAATCTGTGATTTCAGCTCCATCAAAAGCATCTTTACATTTAACAGAAGTTATTTTAAACAACCTGAGCCTCATATTTTTTATTCAAGCCTTTGCTGATGGAAAATCCACCTGAATTCTCCCTCTGTCCTCAATGAGTCCTGCCAGTTTCCTGCTGCTCCTTTAAACTCTACAGATTAAAAAAAATCATTGCAAGCCATCTGACGATGTTTGACTGCACAACTGCAACATTCAAATACTTGACTTGCTGTCACCTTGTGGCATATGGAAATAAAATAGAGCATCACAGTATTACAAATTAAATCAAAATATGTAGCCTAATCAGTAACCCAATCAGTGGGAGGGAACCACATGACATCACTCAGAGGAAAATATGAGCCATGCTTCTGTTAGCGTGTTCTCTTTTGATTTGAAACATGTCAGCATTTCACAAAATGAGCAACAATCCAGAGTCAACATGATTTTTATTTATTTTTTATCGTCAAACTTGACAGTTTCAACATTAACCCATCGTTAACAAGCAGTTGAACTCTTGGGCTTCAGGCTGTAACCGTTGAGATGTGGCCACCGCTTTAACCTCATCCTGATTGGCTACAGTGAAAGATTAAAAAGGAACTGAGGAGGCCGATGCACGTGTTTTGGCCCTTCAAGTCAATTAAATAATCACAATAAAGGAAAGAAAATGAGGCAACAGGAAGAATGAGACTATTTTCATAACTCGGGCAAAGAACATGATGTGCCTTGGCAGCAGCGCGTCACTCCCAACACATTCACACCTACACACTTTGTGAGAGCCTGCGCTCTTCTCGCACATTTCAAGTACAGTTTCACATCAATGCTAACAGATGGCAGCATGGATACACTGGAATAAGGCCACTGTACACTAAATCATTTGCCTCGATTCATGAAGATACAGAAGACAAAAACCTGTTCATCTTCCGCCTCAGGAGGCGATGAGACGGAGAGAAGAACTCTGACAGAAAAGCATCTGGGTTAATTTTATTCCATGAACGGAGAGGGAATGACAAACAAGAGGAATTCTCTTTAACAGCCACAGTAGCACTCGATGGTGTTTCAGAAGAGTCAATGAGGAGAGGAGAGAAAGCTGAGCACTGCAGATATTGGTGTGTGTCAGAGCAAAGTAAGATGGTGATGAGAGAATAAATCTGGCCTGGATGTTGCTTTGACTCATTGGGTCAATGCCGTGTTCTGACTCCGAAGTCCTGCTTCTACCAGAAATGATTGATTCACCGCCCGCTGTTTACAAGATACTGTTTGATCTCACCCTAATGAAGCGGAACACAATGTCAGTCCACAACGTCAGCCATGGCAAATCATTTGGACCGACACACGGTTAATTTGTGAAATCAATGTCTTCAGTAGAAGACTGAGAAACAAACCAAACCGTCTCTGTATCCCTGAAAAGTCGACTTGTTTGGAGTCCAAAACCAAAGCGGTGCCCAAAATGCAACGTGGCCTAACTCTCCGAGTGCCTTAACCCACCAAACACCAACACCCATCTAGCCACACCTCCTCCTCCTCCTCCTCCTCCTCCTCCCCAGCCAGGTGGGGTGGGGCTCAGTAGCGATAGTGGTCCGCTTTGAAGGGCCCCTCGGTGGGCAGACCCAGGTACTTGGCCTGCTTGTCTGTCAGCTTGGTCAGCTTCACTCCCAGTTTATCCAGGTGGGCAGCGGCCACCTGCTCATCCAGCTGTTGAGACAAAGAGAAATGGAAGAGAGTAAAGTTTCTGTTAGATGAAACTGCCGTTTGCTCATTGATCCGGTTTTAATTTCGCGTGGCGTCCAACAGCAGCCGTGTTTCCATTAATAATGAAGCCAATTTTCAGTGAATGCTTGAAATCACACAAAAAGGAAAATGTGAATTAGAAGCATTTTAAGCAGCTGATCTGAAGTGAATAAACTCAGCTGCTGAGCGTAGTTTGGTCAGAAGGTGGCAGTACAAACAACATTACATGTGGCTGTGACAAACAGTAGAAGAAGTCAAGGCTGCAGACTGGAAACAAAGCAAAGAGAAAAAAAGTTTTCAGGATTTGGTTTCAATTGTGCCAGCTGAAATTGTTCTTCCATATTAGTTGATTACTGTCCATGTTTAATGTTGTGTGGAGACCCAGAGGAAGAAATGTGAAAACAGCTGCTGGGGAGCTGGAACAGCTGAGAAATATTTGCTTTCCTACCACTATTTCTAAAGCAATATTTCTAAATGTGCATCAGAATTCAATAATGGAAACAAGGCGTGTGTGTGAGAGTGAGGCTGTTACTAAAAACTAGTTCCATTTTTTGAGGAGGGACAGACTCTCGCAAAAAGGAAAAATCTCCATGTTGGTCAGAGTGAGATGTTCTGTGGGAATAAGCTGCTCCTCAGAGCTTCACATCATCTCTTGGCTTTTCACTGTTATTGTGTTTCTCATTTCCTGTTTGGTTTTTGCATTTTCACAGAGGTTTAAAATCCCTGCCCACCTTGTGAACTCTGCTCCTCGGACATTAACTGTTGGCTCTAATACTCACTGGAAAAACAAGTTGAAGGTATCAGAGCTGTGATTTCTTGCCTCCGATTCTTCACAGCGCTTCTCAGGCCTCAGTGAAAACACTTCATGCAAAGATCACTGACATCAAAAACACACTGTGCCGCAAATAGCCGCGGGGGGTGGGGGGGTGGTTTCCATTTGGCGCCCATGTAATCCAACCTGACTGTCCACACTGCCCGCTGCGGCCACCTCGTGCTCTGCAGCGATTATTTCGGCGTCTGTCCTATTTTTTCTGTGAGCTGCGAGCGAGTTTGTCAAGCCGAACAGAGCGGATCGTACCAGACAGGAAGTCACACAGAGAAAAGGCACAGAGAATCAGGCCAATTTTCAAAATAAAACAAATGTCAGAATAAAACACCCTGATTGATGATAGTGTGGTTGTTCTGTCTACATATGTATCTGTCAGTTAACAGAGACCAACACACACACACACGTTAATATAGCTATACTTGTGAGGACACTCATTGACATAATGCATGTCCTAGCCCCTAACCCTAACCTTAACCAAAACCTAATTCTAACCCTCAAACCAAGTCTGAACCCTCTAAAAGTCCTTCAAAGGCCTGTCAGAGTGAGGACCGGCCAAAATGTCCTCACTTTCCAAAAAGTGTCCCCATTTCCATGGTGTAAAACTCAAATGACTAAAAATTGGTTCTCACAAAGATAGCTGTACAAGAGCACACACACACACAAACACACACACAAACACACACGTTATACAGTACACATTTACCATTTGGTCCTGCATCCTTGTCAGATCCTGTAGTACCTGTTCTATAATGTTTTCAGCCAGAGACACACTCAGTGTTTGCCTCAGTTCACTGGATGAAAAGGAAGAACAGATGGTATACACAAGATTGATTGCAGCAGTTCAGTAAATAAAAGACAACATGGTTGTGTTTCAGTAATGGTTGTGTTTCAGTACAACATGTATTTCTTACCGGGATTCTCTAATATAGAGAGATACTCACAACCATCACATCTTTGTTGTATTTGTTGTGCCTTGTAAGATAGCAAACTAGATAGATCCAAGAATCAACTCAGTTGAAGAGGACAGGCCTTTACCAACTCAGTAGCTGTGACAGATTGCTGGTCAAGAAAGGGCTCTAAGGACAACTGTGGCTAAACCAAAATACCTCATTTTACATTTGCATTTTTATACTCTAGACCTTACTGAATAAATAAAACATGAGCAAAAATCCTTTTGAAATGTGTCATGGCACCACAACCTCAGAAACTTGGCTTCCATGTCTTGGACGTCCAAGGTTTGGTCACCCATGCATATATTTAGTTAAGCTCGGCTGCAGACTAAAGGGAAAGAGTGGGCCTACCGCACCACTGCGGCTCTCAACATCAACCTGATTCGTTTCGACCAGCTCTGCCTGTGGTCCGGTGGCATCCTTTTATTGTCCAGACTCTGCCGTTAGTTCATTATTTAACATTAACATGCAGGCTAAACTCAAAAATTTAACTTAGTGGGAAGGGGGGCTTTCTCAACAGTCTTCTTCCCACAGAAACTCACACTCTTTTTTGGCATCTCCTATCTCATCTCTCTCATTCATCAACTTAGCCCCTCTTTATCAAATTCATACTGGCATTGATTAGATAAGCCCACCGCCTAGTCCTAAAAGACATAGTGGTGGCCTAGTGGTAAGAGAAGCAAGCTTGTGATCAGAAGGGCGCTGGTTCTAATCAAACCCCTTTTACACCACTGATGGCCCTTGAGCAAGGCCCCTTACCCCAGTCGCTCCAGTGGAGCTGCTAAGTGGCTGCTGATAGGCCTGTTGTTGTATTGCTGTTGTACTGGGCAGCTTCCAGGTGTGAATGTGTAAGTGTGTGAGTGTGATCGGGGCTTCCTTGAAAAAGAGAGTTTGCTCTCAGCAACACCCCACCTGAATAAATATAGGTAAACCCCCATAGGGGGGTTTCATAGGCGTAGCATCAACAACACTGACATCATGTACTGCCAGACTGGTTCTCCCAGGAACGTGTCTACACAAAATGAAATAAGTTTCAATTAATCCAACCACATCCTGCCTTTGGTTTTCCAACAGATGCTGCAAGTACTCTTCAAGCACTGACCCTCATGCAGGCCTTGGTTCCAACCAAGTTCTTCCCTGCAACCTCACAGGCTGACTACAGTCTGGCTGAAGGAAGAAATGTACTGCAGAACATCTCCTGGTGCAGATGGTTCTATCACCTGTTCTTTAAACAGGTGCAATGGGCCCCTCACCTCATGACCAAAGTTGAGCTCAAACAGACTGAAATCTAAAGACTTGCTGGGAGTGTCACAGACACGAAACAACAAAAAGGTATGGCCTCATCCCACTCCTTAGGCTGGGCTTCCACAAATATTCTTATCATGCTCTTCAGGGTGCCATGAAACCGTTCTATAGCTCCCTGTGACTGGGCGTGGTATGCTGACTCGGCCATGACTTGATGTGAAATTGACGTCTTGTCTGACTGAATGGCACGTGACAGATTTGCCCCAATCAATCAATCAATCAATCAGTCAATCAAACTTTATTTATATAGCACTATTCATACATAAAAGAAATTCAACCCATAGTGCTTTACAAAAAACAAAAACAGAACAAAAACAGCAAAACAACAACAACAAAAAAACAGAATTAAGACATCCCATCCTGTCCCACCCACTCCCACATCTGGACCCCCCACCCCACCCCACATAGATCACATAGACACACATGCATACACACACGTACACACACACAGTAAATGGACTGGTGACATGGCATAGCACT
>JAQFJA010085610.1:0-10594 GCA_029874485.1 Naso brachycentron
GGTAACTTTTTGTAGCTAAGGAATCCTTCAAACATACAGATTATAAATGCACAAATTAGTTCACACACTGGCACACACACATATGAACACTGACAGCAGCTCCTGCATCATCCAAACACAACACACTGAGTAGTGTGTGAGATTTGTATTGATCATTAGGAGTTCCATTCATGGTTAATAGCCTAATAGAAAATGCAAAGGCGAGATCTTCGTCATTTCTCTTGAAAAATGCTGAATGAAGACCATCCATCTTCATCTTTAGCCAAAATTCCAACGTGTGAGGTACCAAAACCTTCAACTGTGAAGGAAATACTTGGCTGACAGCACAAGTGTGGCTGCATCATTAGAGAAATATCTGGTTCTTTTGTCATTATTCTCAAATCATTATTGAGGCAGCCCAATTTTTTTTTCTGCAGCAAGTTTTTCCTAGTGTAACTATTTAATATCTGATTCTACGCTGCTGTTGCTCTTTGAGTCTAAGAATCAGCTGCCAAACTGCTGTTTTAAATTGCTGAAAAGCATTTTCTCTAACTGCATTTTAACTGTTCTAGTAGCAGTGAGGAATGCACTGAGGCACCAGAAAATGTGCAAACAATTCTCTCACAAAGCTCGAGAGTAGACCAGATTTACTTGAACTGACTGTGCAAAAAAAAACATTAAAAGACAAAGAAATTTTAAAATCTGGTGCGCCCATCTTCAAACAGTCAGCAAATGGAGAAAAGAATCCACACATTTCATCCGTGAGTTTATGCAGCAATGTCTCTTTCATCAAGAGTACATAATCCAGGATGAGCCTGTGAAGCAAAGCACCCCTTGTTAAAATGTGTTGTGTATACACTCTCTGCACACTAAAAAAAGTAACCACGCTCATCATGGTTTGGCCTAATTTGGTCTGTGGCTTTCAGCGATCAGGTCTGTTGGGTTTGTGAAGCGACATGCTGCACAGCTAGGCTATTCCCTTGCTGGCTGCTGGCGTTTCTCCGCCGGTGTTTGGAGAATGTGTCAAGCTGAAGTTTTCTGCTCATCCGCCTTCTCTCTCACACACACGTTACCTTTTCCATGCCACAGTGAATAATCATTTTGACGAAAGTGTTGCTTAACTTAGGTGTCATTTTTTTCCACCTTGGTAAAATATTCCACATCTGCTCTACAGCTGCTCTGACATGCATGTGTTCAAAAAGTCAACAGAACGTTTCACACCAGTAAAGATGCAATCAGTCTCCTCGCCTTCCATTGGTGTTTTTACTGCACACAGGAAAGCAAACAGTATTTCGAGCCTTCAGTCACGCAGTAAAAGGTCGATAGGTCGATACTGCGTGTATTATTTACAATTGACACGACAGGAACAACATTGTCTGTAAAGCTTAACAAAAATGAAAAGCAGTGGTTCAGATTTCAGCAGGACCTCTGAACCGCTCAAAATGTTTGTCACTGACCCTGTAATAATGTGACAGAGCAGAGTGCGACCCATCACAGCCCTGACCCTGCAGCTGGATGCACAAAACCTCTTCTGTGCGCCGTTTATTCTTTAAGTTTTGATAAACATTCACCTCACCTATGTAGAGGTTATACCTGATGCATGTGGGTGGAAAACACAAAGAAACGCTTTAATAATGTTTGAGATGTACTTGTGTTGTGTGAGTGCGAGCGTATGGGGTTTTTTGTGTTGTACGCGGGCATGTGTGTGGGAAGTGCTGGCTGGATGTTGTTTCACACACTCTTTCATGAGTTGTGTAGAACCTGTGATCTGCTGTGAGGCAACAATAGCCCTACAGGGAGTTTCTGATGATCAGTTAGCACGTTCACCATCCTACACAGTTTCTGCTCCATTTGTCATATCGTAAAGACTGAACTAAGACGTTAAGCTAGATTGATATGTAGTTAGATATTTTGGCAGCTGATTTCACCTACTGCACTATATTTGCCAAATACCTTTGGTACAATTAGTTTGCTCTGAACACTGGGATTGATAATGGGGGAGAACATGAGGAGCACCCAAGGGCGAACTGGTATAATAATTCAGGCTGGGAGTTTGACCCCATCCCAGGCGATCCTGTCCACATGAATCAATAATTGCTAGGCTAGTTCTGCATCTCACATTCAGTTAAAACACTTGCTACAGCAGTCTCACACAAATATTTGCTCACTCGTCTCCATATACCAATCTGTATTACGTGCCAAAGTAAAACGGTTTTGACTGAAAGCAAATGTCCTTGAACTCCAGCAACTCCAGCTACTACCTGCTGTGATACATTCATTAATCACATGTTATCTGTGACCTAATTAGCTGCAGACCACAGTGTGTTTGCACTTTCATCGGCTTATGCTACTTTTGACAGGTTAAAACACACTGCCTTCAATGTTATGATCACTCTGTTGCACACATTATTGCTCTGATTTCCTTCCTCCACAGAGAGACATGCTCAGTGTGTAGCTATACCAGCAGTTTTGTCACACTGCTATTAGCTAGCCATGCTGGGCACTTCAGACTAACCTGGTCCCTTACTGGCAAACATGTCACTCTTTAAGGCATTTTGCTGCGCCTGTGGCAAGGGCCATTTTCTTTTTAATTCTCTCCCTCTCTGCTCCACCTTTCCTTTTCTTGTGAGCATCCATTTCACCTGCCGATAATGTTATCAAAAGAGAAGCAGCAGGTAAACGGTTGCTTTTTTGCACCACAAGGGATGCTAAGACATGATTTTATGCAGACGGCAGAAGGGACACTATGGCAACTCGCCGAGCACAATAACTGAACCATGAGAGTGGGACTCGCATATGACGAAGCGTGCATTCAGAGAGGTCCGTTCAGTAATTCTTGTGGTTCATACTGACTGCTCATGCCAGGCCAAACAGACCTTCAGGCGCCTGGGAACACCTCTACTGAAGATGCCAAGTTTCCAGCTGCCTGAAAGAAAAAGAGGTGCCAACAGACTTTTGATGCAATGATGACCCAGCAAAACTCAAGAGGCAGCTTCCAGCATCTCTGTGCACATCTGGACACATATTTATACCAATATCTAAAAAAGACAACAGTTACATGATGAAGTGCCTTCGGAAAAAAACCCAGATATCTGTTCTCTTCAAACCTCCAAGCATGATGAAGTTGCACAGCCTGTATGTGTAAATGTAAAAAGTTACTTGTACCTTGTACTTGTAATTTCAGAAATTAATTAACCAGTTTTTTTTTTTCAAGAAGTTCTTTCATATGTTTTTTTTTACTTTTACTTGAGTATAAATTTTCCTTACCAACCACCACATTTTGTGGAGTTAACACCCAGTCGGATCCTACAAAAAATACTCAATTTTAAACATTTATATCTACAATTAAAATGCACGTATTAATAAACATAATTTTCTTTTTTCTTAAATTGATCAATCCTCTCGCTCAAGTGATTTGCATCTGGTTTGATGGTGTCCTTGATGTTTGTTGCTAATTACTGTAAAAGGACAAATTACATCCGGCGTTTGACCCACCTTTGTTATCCCTCAACTGTGTCACACATTGAGTAAAATTTCTGCTAGTCCAAGAATAGGTTTAACAAATTCAACATCTGCTCTCAGCTGCTTATTTCACTTGATACATAATCAAGAGGTGTTTCATCAGCCTCCGCTGCAGTTTCCAGCTGGAAGAAACAGTTTCATGATGCAACCAGAACTGTACTTTTTATCATCAAATTGTCAAGATTTCCATTACACAAAGCACACTGTTGTTAAAGAGACGATCATTGATCATGAGCTGAGCCAGCCCAATCATGCCTCCTGTTAGCAAGAGCCAGGATTTTCCAACTGTGCTGCATCCCCTTACCACAAAATGAACAGTGATTAGTTGCCTGAAAACCTGAATTTGAGACAGTACAATTAGATTCAACCGCTGTTGCCGGTTTCAGCAAAGAGCAGGACCACCATCCTGTATACCGCCTCTGAGCTTGGCAGAAACAAACCTGTAAATGCTTCAGATGAGTACAGTGTTGAGGTTATTTGTCTCTGCTTTTGTAAACGTTGATATTCACTGACCTAGCTGGCACAAGGATGCAGGGAAACGGACATGAGGACATGCCTATATCTGTATTGCTGTATCTGTGCTGCACTCACCGTTTCTGTGCTTTAACCTAAATTTCAATGCCAAAACATGTCTTCACAGTTTTAGCCAAAAAATTAAATGTCAAGAATCTAAACCAGAATTTAATCTAAATCACTGCAACTTCATTCAAATCACTGAAACTTCATTCACGGGCCTCAGTGCAATAATGCTGAATCCACCTGAGCATCAAACTGACAGATTATCTGTATGCTGAACCACTTCAGAGTCTTACAACTCTTAAATCCAGTCCAGCAGCTAAATGACATAATCAGGGAAATAAAAACAAACCAGAGAGTCGTTTCTTTTTTTTGTTTTTTTTTAAACTAAAATCAGCATAGAAATACAGTAGAAAAGCATTTCAGAGTTTTCTCTTGAGAATCAAAAGGAGTGCTTTGTCACAGCAAGAAATCTCTCTGTGACACTTGCCTCAGTTGCTTCAGATTTCCTCTAAACAAGTGAGCGAAAGCGAAGCTAAGACTCCAATTTCACCTGTCAACAGCTGCAAGGCAGCATGCAACTATCTGTGAATAGAAAACGGTCCTTACTGTGACATTTACTGCAAGTTATCTGAGCCAAACGAGTACAGGGAGGCCCTTCAGCCTGTGGTGTCAACAGCCTTTTATGTGAAAGGCTTTTATGTGGATTGATAAAAAAGCAAAAATGATGACTGTGTTAACAACAGCTGAGTGATTCAATGATGCCGCTTTTATTCCATCACAGTGAAAGTCAGGACTGGGACTAAACAGGAATGTCTGGACTGCCTCTCTCTTTAAACACAACTGCCTTTATCATGATGCTTTGACAATGTATAACTTGGCTTAGTCCTAATAAGAGCTCGAGTTCAGGGACAGAAGTCAGTGTTTGACAAACAAACACTCTTATCAGAACAAGACCACTGCCTAATTAAGTCCAACAGGGACTAGATCCGTAATGGGAAATAAACAAAAACAGACCTTAAAGAGAGGCAGAAAAAAATCCCTTCATTGTCTCTGCATGCAGTTATATTAACTTAATGTGCAAACAAAATCACAGCAGGAAGAGGAAAAAAAAAACTTGGCAGAGTCACAAAGCAGATCGGAGAAACTTCAAAGAGCATGAGAACGTTGGACACCCAGATTGGCATCGACTTATTTTTACACTAATGAGGCTGCTCCTGATAGATGATGTTTTTGCTGTAAGACTGATGGGGTCGTAAGAAACACCCTAAACAGAAAGAAGGAAATGAGGAATGAGGCTCCACAGCAAAACAAACAACAAAGAGGAGACAGACGGAAAGGTAAAGACACAAAGGATGCACAGATACTCACTTGACTCCTGTTCATAGCCGCCTCATTCAGATATATTTCCCATAACAACCCAGCGCAGCGCAACATATGTTTAATATGTTCCGCTGAGAAACTCACACAGGCACCTTCTGCAGTGCTCTCTGTAATATTCAGTGTTAAATCAGCTCAATAATTAAAGCACCTGGATGATCCCTACAACATGTCTCCTCCGACTCGTAGCCACACGGCTCTATCGTACATGGAGCTCTCATAGATGCTCACAGGCAGTGTTAATGTGCTGTAATCCTTTGTAAAGAACACTGGCAAGGCTACATGACACAGCAGATACTTGACAGATGCTTTACAAAAAAAGAAGAAAACACATAATTTGCAAAAGAAAAAGCTGCGCTCAATGACTTCTTAATAGAAACACAGACTCAGGAACGGAGACATTTGAAAGGTGGTTATTAATCCTAACTCTGGGTGTTTTTTGACATTAATGGACTTGCAGTACTGCTCAGGGTGCGTGACTCTTAATACACCATCATATCATGAAAAGAAGGTCAAGTTAGAGATGACTAATGCTACCACACACGGTAAACTCTTCTTTTTCTGCTTTTTTTTTTACATTAATGCTGCTGTTTTTGCATTCACAAACATATGACACATCTCTGCCTCTGCAGGAAAGAGTGACACTATAATTATAACTCCTTATGACCCCTGCAGAAGCTTTGAACAGAAGATGTAAAAGCAATTAAGGCTCCAGGTTGAATTACTGCTGTAATAGAAAGGAAAATATTGTTATGATTTTATTATAATCGAAATGTCCCCTGAGGAGACCATAGCCAACAATGATTTTATCCCACTAACAAGTTCTGTCTGTGTAGTTTCAGCTTGACGTATTCCTGGAAAGTGTCACATTTGTGTCAGAACTTTATATCCTAAAACAAAGTGGGCAAAATGGCTGAGCTGGATGTCAAACTACTTTGATCTAATGCTGACAGTTTGTGAGGTTTATTCAGAAACTCCACGGCTGCAGTTTCACTCTCACATACTGAGAGCATAAACAGCACTATGTTCATTATCATGACAGTTACACACTGCTGAAAGGTAAATAAACCCAAGTACTTACTGAAAGATCTCCACCAGATATGTTTTAACACAACAAAGTCCACATCAATCATTTGTTTTTGTCCACAAAAAGTTAAAGGAGGTAGTTTTAAATAATTGAAGTTACATCTACTCTTTCTTCTTTATTGAAAAATTTCAAATGTCTTCTGCCTCACTGAGAAGTTCACATACTCAATAATATCTGAAGTACTTCAAATTAGCTGTACCTTGAACGCACAACAGGATTTAAATACTGCTTACATATTAATTGATCAATTAGGCTTGGGTGATATCCAAAAATTAATATCATGATATTGTCTCGCCCAAATACTGCGATAGGCGATAATATCATCATTGTGGGAGTTGGGAGCTCGCCATTTTCTCTTGCTTTAAACCCAAAAATACTGCTAACTTGCCGAGCTGGTGTTCTTCTTCAAATCTACAGTAAGTCCTCCATGTCTGTTTACTATCGCGTTGTATGTATGCCTATTTTATGTTAACTAACCTGTGATAACCTCTCCACCTTGTCAAACAGCAACGCTTATTGCCTCAGCCACCACAGCAGCTCTGTGTGCATTTCTTTTTTAAATAACAGTCCAAAGATATTGAACAGCTGTTTGATATTCAACATTGTGAAAAACATTGCAAATGACAGCAAATATTGTGACATTTAATAATATCTCATATCGACCCGAGCTTAATGTCAATACAACATAAATTGAGTTAGCCTGTGTAATGGGTTTATTTGATTTAGTACATTTTACCACTAATACTTCCATTTTGTCACTTGAGTAAAAATTTTGTCAGTAAAAAAAGTATTTTTACTTGAGTAAAAAGACTTGTTTTGCTTGAAATGCGGTACTGCCACTTTTACAAAAATGCACAATAACTTCCACCACTAGAGGTCTCTCTGTCAAAACAAGGAAAACGACAGATGTAGTTTGATGGTGATACATTTAGACATTTTAATGTGAAAATGCAGTGTAATGTAAATTTAAAGAAAAGGTCTAAATGCTACTTTCACGAGTGCATATTTCACCCCAATGCAACATTTTTGGTGTTTTATGTGTTTTATGTTCCATGTATACTGAAATTCCATGACTTATACGACTAGGAGGCTATGACAGAGGCAAAACATAACATAATGTATATCAAGCCTTGGCTAGGCTACTGAAGTGAGATAATGTTCCAGTCTTTTTGTGGCATTTGCTGTAACAACAAAAAGCTAAAATAACAGCAGCCTTATTTTGTATAATTTCCAGGAAAGCTTGTGAATTATTGCTTTGCTCACCAAGATTTCCCCTGCTGGTTTCTTTCATTACTAACCTTCAGGCTACCACAGTGATTTGGGGAGAGATATTAAGGGATATGTTAGTGTGTGTGTGTGTGTGTGTGTGTGTGTGTGCTGCAGGTCCCCAAAATAGGTGAGGTTGAGGTTCTTCACCACTGACAGTAATGTGCCCCAGGCAGCAAAAGAGAGAATCCCATTAAGCCTCTTAAAAAATCACTTTGGACTTATTGCAGTTCAGTAGACTTTAATGATGAATTATTTACCTTCTGAACTATATTCTGACAATAAAGCAGATGTCCAAGAGGTTTAAGTTGTAAATCTTAATGCATGCATTCCTGCAGTGACATTCAAAGTAAATCGAGCTGACTTATCTCGATTTCATTCGGCTCCCACAGCCCATCTTTTTCTTAATTGCTCATATTCCTCATCTGTGTTATCTCACTCCATTTCCCCCTCTTAGCATCTGTATCCTCCTTAATCTTAATGAACTCTACTCCTTATGACCACTTGCCAGAGAAAGCAAAGGAACTTGTCTGCCACTCCATCTTCTCAGTTATACACATTATGCTCCGCCACTCTCTCTCTCTCTCTCTCTCACTCTAATCTCTCACTCTAATCTCTCAAATACACCCACACACAAACACGCACTCACAGCAGATGCTTAAAGTCATCACTGAGTAAACATTGTGCCTCAAGAGCTCTGTAATGCTCCCAAATTAAATGTAATGTGCCGGAGGTGTTTTATTTGTGTTTTTTCATGCATAGCCAAAGATTCTGTTTTGCTGTTGACTTCCGTTGTTTGTTAGCAACAAGAAAACAAAGGTTGTCCCAGTGTATTTGATCTTAAAGGCCATCTGTACTGCAGAAAGCCTGCGTGAGGCATGTGAGGCAGCTATTAACGCTTTTACTCTGTTCTGTGCTGCGGAGATACATCAATGGACTTCAAGTGTCTTTTATTCTCAAATAAAGAGCTGCAGGTTTGTTTGTTGCATCTGACCCTACTTGATGTGAATGAGCCACACATACAGTCAAGATGGCAGGAACAGACGTTACCTACCAAGACAAATGAGGGTACTTGACAAGTTTGTGGCCTTGGACAGAAGGAAATGGTTATACAGCTCTTCTTGCGCGCATGTGTGTGTAAAAAATTGGATGTTTATAATTTCTGGGGTATAATCGTTTCAGGTAGGGCTAATTGAAAATTGCAAATTCAGCACTCCATGAGAAAATGGACATCCTTGACCTCTATGCAGTCGTCGATGACTTCAGTTATGAATTCCTTCAAGTAGCACCCATTAGCAAGATTTCTAGGGATCCATATGCCTCACGACCACTGGATTTAACGTATACATGTAGGTGGGCACCATGTTGTTTTCTAAAGTTTACTCTGTTTACCTTCGGCCATGAACTTATCAGTCACCTTGTGTGGTAAAAAGCAAACAGAGAGCCAATCTATTATAGTGAACTGTATGTCAACAACTGTTTGGGTTTGTTTTTGTCCTTTAATTGGACATTCAAGACATGCAGTGTTATCATTTCCCATGTCTGCACAGTTTATATACTTTCAAATAACATGTCCTGTCTCTCATCACGGAGGAGGGATGACATCACGCGCTGTGCAACATCAACATCTTTAGTCATTCATGAGAAAAAGCAGCACGAGGCCAACAAGATATTAACATGTCACGCCAAAGCAAGCAGCAGAGTGAGCAAGGGAGGGAAAGGAGCTCGGTCGCTGCTGATGTAATACAAGAATGTTGTAAGTAAATTCAGCCAACACAGTTCACCCGAGGGTGTTTGCTGTTTCAATACAGTCATGTCAATAAAATATGTGACTACAGGCTATACAGTAGTTGGATTAGTGCAGTTACTGTTTTTTTCTTTTTTTTTAAACCACCAATAAACCTATAACTCTATAAAGCTTACGCACAAACAATAATTTAACTGGCCAAAATGGCCTCTGACAGATACATCAAAGAAAGAACATATTCATACATGTTAATATGAGTGTGTGTATATGCATATTATTTGTATTTATGCATGAATACTTCTAGTGTTAGGTCAAAAAAAATGCAAAACTTCAAAATTCATTTATTCAAAATTCATTTTATTAGTATTTATTTTAAATATTATTTTAAAATATCATTTAAAATATCATTCAAAATGTATTTCCTTCATCAATAAACAAACCGTTTCTTCTACAGTTAACACTTTTTTACACTTTTTTTCTACAAAATCCAAAATGTTAGCAAAACTAAAAAGTTAACATTTGCTTTTGAATTGCATTTGCAATGCAAATTGAACAAATTTCTTGAAACACTCCCTCTCAGTATATTTTGACCTGAGCTCGACCCCGTGTAATTTGAGACGAAACCAAAGAAAATTTTTAATGAGTGAGAGCCACAAAATCGGAGATGTTTTAGATAAAGACATGATGAGCCTCAGCTGCAGACTGCGTAACAGTCAGTTTAATGTTATACAGTCACATCACAGCTGCAGTGACACAACACGGCTGTTAGAAACAGTCAGGTGGCTATGTAATGCAGGTAATGTAATCAGCAAACAGAGACTAATTGGGCAGTAAAACACATGAGCACACATATATACACATGCACACACACACACTCATTCTTGTATACTTGTGAGGACTCCTCACTGACTACATTCACTCCGAGTCCATTAGAGTTCTTTTACTAAACATTCAAACTTTGCTCTTACCTAAAATATCTTCTTTAAGAACTGATCACTAAGCAGAAATTAAGTCTTTGCAAAAAATATGTAAATTTGAAAGTATAACTTAACTTGGCTCTGACAAAGACAGATAAACTGAAGCATAGATGGCACTAA
>JAQFJA010085641.1:0-10590 GCA_029874485.1 Naso brachycentron
AAAAGAATATTTCATTCATGTTTTCCAAAAAGTTGTAATAACCCCCCTCCCTCACTGTTTACTTTGCATTCAGATGATATTTATAAGTGATTCTTTCATTTCTAAACATTTAGGAGAGTTTTTAGAAGAAATCTCCCACTCTGCACTGCTGTTTGCCTGTTAGTGGGTGACTCAGCTGCTGTTTGTGGAGGTGGTTTGAGGCCAGCTGTTGACTGTTTCTTATGGAAATGTGATAAATGTGTCTGTAGTCAGCATTGTCCATGATCTGTGGACAAGCTTTGAACACAACTGCTTAGTTATACAACAACTGAACAATGTGAATATAAAAAATGTAAAAAGTCCCTTACTCCTGTTTTGGACAGCATGAATGCTGCTCTGCGCATGTCAGCAATAGAAGAATTAAGGTTTGTTACGTATAAGATATTCTGCCTCATTACGTATCTTTGTCCCAAGTATTTGATAACCACATTCAACCAATGTTATATATCTGTAATATCGTTCAGTATATTCGATACCGGAATTTTCTTTCTTCATAATATTGGAATTAGAATCTGCTCCAAAAATCCTACATCAGTCTAACTGTAGTTCACACTAGACCAATGTAATTTGAGTCATGATTAAATGTGTTCCCATCTGGCTCATTTGTTTAATTTGTGTTTCCATTAAGACCTATTTATGGGCTGAGGATCATCTGTGTAAAATGTTTCTACTTGTGCTTTGAAGGCAAATCCTTCATAGTTAGCTATGTCCAGGTCATTGTTGTCACACAAAGAAACATAAAACTGTTCAATTTCATTTGTATACAAACAAGCTGATGCATATTTCTGTTCTTCTTAATACTGGAAACTGCTATGTTTACTGAATTACTTAGTTTATTGATTCAAATTACTTTTTATGTATATAGTTTTTTTTACTCCTGTGATTAAAAACATTGATAAGGATAAATTCTTCTGAGACTGTTCTGTTTAGAGTTTTCTGATAATAGCAACTTCTAAACAATCCATATTAAATTAACATTTTTAGTAAGTTGCACACACGTGTAGTTTGTATTACTTACTATTAAAATTTAAGTGTGTTTTTCCCACACCACCAAGTTTGTACACTGTAGGATCGTTTGTCAGTAATAGTAAATAAGAATATTAAGAGTTAATGTTTCCATTACCAGAGCCTTTATCTATGACAACATTTAGACTACTCCTTACCTCAAGAAAAAAAATCCTTATGGCAAATGCCGAAATTGCAATTAAGACAATAAAATGTTGATGCTATGACCACATTGTTTTCACACGGTGGAAATATAATTTAATTGGTCAATTTAGAAGGCAAATTATACAAGAATTAAAAAAAAACCCTTTGCAGTCCGACAGTGACATTATTACATGTAGATTATTGCCCATATGGCAAGAATAAAACTCAAGCTGTCAAGCATGTTGGCAGTTTATTTGTGCAATTTTTTAACCCAATTAGTTCTCTGACTTTCTAACATAACCACTTAAATCTTGGCTCCACAAAACCCTGATCAATAGATGATAGCAAATGCAGCAAGTCTGATCAAACATGGTAAAGGTATAACACTGCGGTATCTCATTTAGGAACTGAGCAGCCTCCAACCTGTCTTGAATCTGTTTTTAATTCTTTCAAATGAACCCATCTCTGTCTCGGGGTCTCGTGTTCATATTTATTTTTCGTCTGCGATTGTCAGATGAAATCTCTCACCACACAGCTGTCAGAAATTTCCCAATGATAAATGAACTCATCAGAACCAGGGCAGGCTTGCATGCCTCATATGCTACATCTTGAAGTTGATTATTAGGCTCCATATTGGATTTTAATAATGTTTCTGATATTTTCTTTTCCCTTTTCCTGAGTGTGTCATGGCCAGTGGTGTGTCCGACTTTTCTAAGTTGGGTGGCCCAAGTGGGGCACTGACTTAAGCAGGTTTGGCAGGTGAATTGGCAATAACTCAATCGCCCGGGCACAGTGGCCTGCACGTACACACACATGCATTGAAATAGTAGGTCTATTAATTTGCCATTTTTGTCTCCACTACCTATGTCTACGTTAAAGGGAAAATCCACCACTTTTCATGTGGCTGTCCAATCAATGTTGATGGTAATTGCAGTCAATTGAAGCAATATATTCCTCACTTTGATCTAAATTGAGTTTTCTGAGTTGTCCTGCTCACACAGCCTTTCTTGCTGTGCCTACATGTACCAGGATGCATTGCGTGTGCGCTCCTGAGGTTGCAAATGCAGCTCAGTGTACAAAGTAGCAATATCACAATCATAAGTGGCACAGCTAATGTTACTTTTCCACAAGCTGTGAAATAATTACATAGATGTTGATATATTCTGACCCACCGTGCTTAGTGGAAAGAGACAATTAGATGTTTTTTGTTTGAAATATCATCACATTATCGTCGAGTAATATTACAAGTGGTACTGGAGCAGCTATCCGGAGCTAAAACGGTAACAGCAGGGCTCTGGCCTGTCACAGCTGAGGTTATTGACTCAAGCCACGGCCATAGTTTGTATCAGTAACCAAGATGAGTGGCACTGCTAATGTTACTTTTCCACAAGCTGTTAAATAATCACATAAGTATTGCTATATTGTAATGAAGTTTTAGCTATTTATGTCAGTTTTACTGCTTTTGTCTGGTGTTTTTTTTTTTGATGTGTTGTGTTGTACCAAGGCCGCTGAGTCCAAGGTCCACACCGCACAGATCGGTAGAAAGACTCCTACTAAAGGGCTTCTATTCTTCCCTACATGTAATAATCACAAAAAAGCAGTAGTTGCTGGATCTCCAAGGTTGTTATCCATTGTAGTGAAACATTCCTTTCATTTAATATTGCGCAGTTTTCAATTCAATCAAGGGGTTTTAGATCCACCAAAGTCTGAAATTCCTCTTTAAACAAACAAAGGGCCGGCTTGCCTGGAATGCGAAGAGAAATTTGGGTATACAAAACACAAAACTAGAAGCTGTAGTTCTGAGCACATTTTAACAAATGACATCAAACTCGTTATTTGACGTTATTTAAGGAGATTCTGGCATGGAAGATAGTGGGAGATTTAAGCCCACAGAAGACTGAAGGAAGATAAACAACATTCACTGTAACACACTGCCGATTTTGGAAGGAGCAGCAAAAGTGGGTGGTTGGCCTGTGACACCTCTGGCCATTCCCTAGCCATTGTCATTACAGCTGGAGCATGGCGGCAGGTGAAGGCTAGAGCACACTATTTGAAGGTCTGAACTAGGGCTGTCAAGCGATTAAAATTTTTAATCGCGATTAATCTCAAAATTTCCTGAGTTAATCGCGATTAATTGCATCTTTTTCTTTTTTGCTTGAAATAACAGCAATATGATTGGAAAGCATAAGAAACATCCAGATCTGGATTGGCGCGTTAATAACGTGTTAACTTTGACAGCCTTAGTCTGAACACATACTCATCTTAACTGCTGTCATAAATTTAGTCATGTGCAGGATGATTTTGTGGGAACTGGTTTGGACAATGAACCTGGTTTCGGCGATCAGAATTTCCTACAAATGAGCACTCCAAATTCGGAGAGTTTATGGACAACATTGACTTCCTTCCGACCCAACCCTGAAACACCTGTTGACATGGAGGCACACATGGCCTTCTCTGACTTGGTAGAGCCTCTGAGCAAGCAGATGTGGTCAGGCTTTCAAGTCCAGCAAAGAGCTTTCAGGAGCAGTTTGGCTTCTGTGGACCACTATGATGACAAACATCAAAACAGTCTGTCTGGTGTTTTCTTTTCCCTTTTTCCCGCTTTTTGTTTAATTCACCAAGAGTCTGAAATCACAACCCACCCGGTCAATGATTGTTGATTGATTGACAGGTGAGAATAGGTGTGTGTGTTTGTGTGTGAATGTAAGGGAAAATACATTTTATAAGGCTTTAAAATGTTATATGTCGAGTTGTTTGAGCAGGAGAAGATTGTTGTGATTCTCCTCTTGAATTTTTCTTCAATCCTCTATAAAGTATCATGGCCTCACTTTTTTTGGTCAGAAGATGAAACACACTCTCTACATTTCTTTGTCTGGATTCCTTACACAGTTAAATATAATTTATTTGTAACCCTGCAAGCAGCTGCCTTGTGCAGTGCTGCTAAGTTATCCTTACTTCCCCTCTGTCCCTTGTCACCTACAATCATATATTTAGCCTCACTTTGCTGTATGAGTAATCAAATGAACAGCTCCAAACATACCTATTTTCCCTGGAGCCATAATTTTGTTTACAATGAGAAAAGAGCATTCTTGGTTGATAATAGGTGATGAATTTGTTCAATGAGATTGTGTCTTTTTTGCTATGAGGGATTCAGTACTCAGGTTTTTGAAGACTGCTAATGTACATATGATAGGTTTGCAGCGCAGCCACAAGAGCATAAACACAGTCGGTTTGAGTGTCTCTTTGTCTTGTTGCTGTTCTTTTCCCTTTGTTTTTTATAAGTTTAAGTCTATTTCCACATCTCTTTTGCTCCTGAAAAAATGCCTCCACTGACAGTTTATCTAAATTATTTGAGTTGTATTCATGTCTTTGAAACCTCCCATGAAATGGGCCCTTTATATTTCTTGAAATTGAATGTTTGGCATACTTCAAACAAACTTGTCGATTTCAGGAAGAGCAAACATTTCACCCAATGACTTCTCGTGTTTTGTAAAAATTTCAGAAAACTTAGCCACTCTTTAACAGATTTTCAAGAAAAAAGACTGCATGCTAAATCCTCCTGTAATACCTTGTAAAACTTACTACGGGACACAGTCACACTCTAAAAGGACAGAACAAGCCACATTTTGTATTTGTCCTTGCCTTGTTTCATCTTCTGGTCTACATTTTGTTTTATACCATAAAAATAAAAAATATAGCTTTTCTTTGGCTCAAGGGAACTCTTTGATTCTCTTTTAATGACTCTTTTTGATTTTATTTTTACATCAGTTTGATTTTAAACTCATTTCAGCATCAAAATAATAATTCACATTCATAGAGGAGTTTAGTGTTTTATGATATTGATTTTGGGGTTCAAACTGCTTAAGATTTCAGCACATATTATGTCTTCTTCTTGTCAATAGTTTCAGAACAAAGTGTTCTTTTTGTGATATTTTTCCATTCACCTTAAAAACACAGAAACTACAGTTTTAGGCATGAATTTCTTCTTCCTTGTTTTGAATAGTGCAGTGACTGTTAAAAGCCCTTAAAGCTCAAAGATTCTGCCTTGCTGTCTGGTTTTTACTGTATGGAGAATTTTTAGATCGTTGGTCAGGCTGTGCATTCAAAGTAAATATTTATCTATTATATATTTATTTGTTGCTATCTCTCAGACAGCCACAACAAATAACATCTGCACTGGTATTGATCCCTATGCCCACACATACACAAGCGCACACATTCACATACTTGATAGCAACGAGTATCCGTTTTGCATGCAGAGAAGCACTTTATTAAATCACTCAAAAACATCCCCATCCTGGTGAAAAATACTTGAGGCTGACTTTCTGTTGACTTTTTCACATATTGCATTATTAATGAGCACAGTATTTGTAAACAATTCAACAATGCATCATCTAAGGAAAAAAAAAAACATAACAAAACATCTCCAGCCTATCAAATCCCACTGAATATCAAGAGTCATTTTGAGGTGCACATTAATACTTTATTCACCTTCTTCACAGTTCACAGCCCTGTAATGATTTGTGGACAGAGTAATTTCTTGAATACATTTTTTAGAACGGTGAAATTATTTGTTTTATCTGGTAGCCTGAGGTCTGACAAAATAGGGGCAACAAAAGAGTTTACATGTATTTTAAGGCAATATGTGGGAAGTTCATAGGCTTACTTTCAAGGTCGAAGTGAAAAAATCTGCATCTTTATCTGCATTTTATTGCCTTCCTAAGAGCAGATTTTTAATACATGTCTACATTTCAGGGAATATATATCAATGTGGGGGATTATGGAAAATCCTTTCGGTCTTTCTTGTCCATTCCTTCTCACTTAACATCCTTTATCAAGCCAGAATTTTGGTCTGTTCATTCAAGTCCAGGTGTTTCTAAACCTTAAGCCCGAAATCTTAAGCCTAATACTGAATCTTTAGGACCCACTGAAGCATATCCAATACTAATCATGTCAAATGAATTCCATAGGGTGGAATTCAAGCTTTCAAAGTTGAAAATAAGTTTGCATTGGCTAGTTAAACAGTGAGGATAGAGGCATGATGCAAGTTTAACAAAATGGAAAAAACAAACTAGGTGAGTTTTTATGAGCAGGACGCTTTTATCCACTGCATGGATTGTATCTGAGCAACGAGAAGATGATGTGACACATTGCTGTACCCGATGTGTAACTGGGCATTGCTTGAGCAAACTGGCTTTTCAAAACTTGTTAATCAAAATGGAAATATTCAGCAGCACAGGCTGTGCTGTGGTACAGCTCTGTCAGTCATTTATGTTTGCAAACAAACAAGACAAGACACAAGGTGTTGAACCAGTTGATTTAATATAAGAAAGCACCAAACTTCAATCACCAGTCTTCTTCAGTGGAAGATGTTTAGTGATAGTTTAGGCCTGCCTTCATTTTCTCTTCATTGGTCATCCTGTATGTATGGGATTTAGGCCCGAATCAGAAAAGACCCACAGATATGTGACCCACAACTGAACCATCTATTATCCAGCTGGGACATAGGCCCATGCTGAACTGAGTGATGCCAAACCCAAACCTATGCAGGAGACACAGACATGATTGTTACCGGAGTCTAATTTTAAAGATTATTAGGGAAAAAAGAGTCATCTTCAGACATTTTTAGCCCCTCAAAATGAAAACACAAGTGAAAGGCATGTTGTGTTTACTATTTGTTGGAGGTAAGTGATTTGTGTTGGGTTTTGCCTAACTTGATTATGTCAAAAGATCAGCTGTGGCTCAGAAGGTTGAGTGGGTCTCGGGTGGGTCAGTCTTTCGATCCCTGGCTTCCTCAGTCTGCATGTCTAAGTGTCCTTGAGCAAGTTGTGTCCATCAGTGTGTGAATGTATGTGTATTTATTTGTTACTGGTTCTGTGAATGGGTGAATTGACTGGAATTGTAAGTTTAGTCTGAGAGCTTTAAGTAGTCTGAAGACTAGAAAAAAGCAACATAAATGCACTCCATTTACCATTATTGAATAAAGTCTGTGAATAATATAGAACAAATCAGATTAAAACAATAAAAGCAGCAAGAGCAGACAGTGGAATAAAAAAAACAGGCAAAGGAATAAAGTAGAACAACAGGGGCACTGGAATAAAAACAACTACAGGCAACAGAAAACAGATAAATAAACTAAGGAAATAGAAACTGTTAGATTATAAATCTTTAAAACATGGCAGAGATTATCTCATGTTAAAAGCCAGGTTAAAAAGATAGGTCTTTAAATTCCTCCCAACAAAGTTTGTCATTCTAAGATCCAAAGGGAGGGTGTTCACAATTTAGGGCAATAAAAACTGAAAGCAACCTCCCCAGATCTCTTGTGGGACACTTTAGGAACTTCTAAAAGAAAGGCAGAGAAAAATCTGAAAGTTCTCATTGAAAGATACAATGAGAGGCAGTGACTGATATAGGTGGGCACTAGGCTATGTCATGCTTTATAATTAAGTAAAAGGACTTCAGTTCTTAAAGAAACGGGTGATCAAACAAGCAGAGGGCTGATGTGGTCTCCTCTGTTTGTGTCCTGGCTGCAGTATTCTGGATTGACTTCAGTTTGCTCAGAGATTTTTTAGGGAGGCCAGTGAAAAGTGAGCGACAATAATCTATGCAACTAGTGATAAAATCATGAATGAGCATCATTCTGAGTTAAGAGCGGTCTGATTTTAGCAAAGTTCTCCAGATGAAAGAATGATGTTTTTGCAGTTTGTTAAAATGGCTAATAAAATTGATATCTGAATCTAAAATCAACATCAGCTCTTTGACATAAGCCTTGATCTGATTGGACATGCCAGCAAACATTGATTTTTTTTTTCTTTTCTTTTTTGCCCACCATTAGAATTTCTGTTTTCTGCTCTTTTCTTTTTAAAGGGGACATATTATGCTTTTCTGTCTCTTTCAACATATAAATGATGCTTCAAAGATGGATTGCCGTTTTAAATGATGATTAAAGTATGAAATAACGAGGTAAGGGTATGAAGCAGTAATGCCTATGGGCTGTTTCTAATGGCTCTGAACACTCCATTCTCATCAGTTTTTTTACATCTCAGACCATCAGTGTGTCACAGTGTGCTGGGCCTCTCCGTAGGTTCGTACGGAAGATGTGTGTTGAACTGGCCAATCAGGGCAGAGTAAGCCTTTAGAGGCAGGGCAAGAATTCTAACAGAGTGTCTCAGACAGAGGCAAAATTCCTGGAAAAAACAGGGCTGCTGCAGTCACTGTATGAGAAAACATTTGAGTTTTTTGAGTACAGAAAGCATGTAGACCTGCACTCGTAGTTACCAAGAATAAAATATGAACCCAAAAAATGAGCATATGTCCCCTTCAAATAATTTTGACTCATCCAATTATCTGTTTTCGAGAGACAGGCAAAAAAGAATATTTAGAGAGCAAGGGTTATCTGGCGAAACAGAAATATAGAGTTGTGTGCAATCTCATTTCTCCCACATTCAAAAAGTGTGTTTGGTAAATGAATTCAACAAAGAATTTAGATATTTGCTGCTCTTTGTCAAAGAGATACACAGAATATATAGCCAGTAATGTCTGGTGTGCCTTAGCATATGTTGTTTCAGTGTGTCACATAAATAAAAGCCAGAACTGAACTTGTGTGTTCAGGGTCAAGTGAAGCTCAATGCTGGTTGCAGTTTATCCAGGATTTACTGGGCCTGCCAAGAGGCATCGCTGTCCAAATCCCCAATGAAAGATGGCTTTAAGTGATGACCAAGAAGCGGAAGGCACTCTCACAGAAAAGTCAGAAAATCCGGAATTAAAAAGCTCTGCAGCTCTCCAGAAATAGATTCCTTCACCCCTCCTCCCCCTGTCTGTCTGTCCATCCATCTATCCATTTGGCTATAATAACTTCCTGTTTCTCTGTCTGTGTCTCTCACCTCCCACACTCAAAGCTCTTCAGCTCCCTGAATTTGTATTTGATGCTGTCTGAGGATTGTTTTGCATGCAAATTTTCTAAGTGGCTTGCTAGTTGCCGTCACTGCTTCTCTCTAAGTGGAGCCCCTACAGTGCAGAGATAACTCCGTCTGTTGCTCTCTGAGCTTGCTAACAAAGCATTGGAATTGTAGTACGAGTAATGGCCAAATTTTTAGTAGCAAAGCCTGGAGCAAAAGGCATAGAGTGGCACTTTGTATGGCTGTGCTCCAGTCGCCCTGGCTTAAGTTATTTCAGCTGTACAGGCTGTATTGATAGTAAGAAGGATCATTGAACACTAGATGATTGCAGATATTGTCAGACATGGCTGACTGAATATGTTCATCACCAGATAAACGTGGATTTTTTTGTTATATGTTGTGTTACTTCATTTTGTGTTGCCTAAGAACACAAGTCAACAATGTTGTCATAGAAAAGGAGAAGGAACTGTGCACTGTGTTTCATCGGAGGTAGGAGATCTTTTCTCTTATAAAACAGAAAAAGATGTTTGACAGGAGTTATGATAAAGCAAAAATCTCACCTTTGTCTCAGATTAAGTTTCCCA
Organism: Naso brachycentron; assembly: GCA_029874485.1. Lineage (NCBI taxonomy): Eukaryota > Metazoa > Chordata > Actinopteri > Acanthuriformes > Acanthuridae > Naso > Naso brachycentron. The sequence continues at coordinate 9,671 of JAQFJA010085641.1, forward strand.
GTGCTGCATCTTCTTTGCCTTACTGTAGTGAGCTAAACCACAAAGGCACTGGCATGCAGTGATTTTAGCTGAACTGATCGCAGTTCAGCTGTTTACTACCACAGCCAGACTAAAACATTTACCTTCATTGTGCTGCCTTTCTTGTGCTGCAAGTCCCTCTCCTGAATCTCTTCCTGGCCTGCCTAGACATCTTCAGCTTTCTGCACTACTTGGATAAAGGGTGAGGATTAATCCTTTGTATTTACAGTAGACCTATCAAATGTGCGGCACAAAGAAAAAATATCTTTAAAAAAAAAATCACTTAAATGGCAATCTTCAAAACATTTACCATTATCTGACAGTAACACACTTTGACGACATTGCAGAATCTAGCATTTTTTTGCCTCAATAGGCTATCTTAAACTACTCGAGCTGACTGGAGGCCTGTGCAGAGAACACTAATGAACAGAAAGAAAGAGCTGCTAATCACTTTAAATTCTACTGCAATGCTGATTATTTTCCCAATTAATCTTTCAATCATTTATTCCATAAGATGTCAAAAAACTGGAAAAAAGCTCAATGTGATGTCTTTAAATTGCCTCTTTTGTCCAAACAACAGCCAAAAACACAAAGACTCCTCTTTTTTTTTCTTTTATCATAAATGACACAGAAAAGCAGCAAATCCTCATTTTTGAGAGGCTAAACCAGCCATTCATTTGACTTTTTTATGTAAAAAAGGCTGAAACAATTGTTGCAGCTCTAGAGTGTACTACACTAAAAGGCATTTGTTAGTACAACATAACATTTCTATTCCACTGTATTTAGTTCATTTGAGGCAACTGATAATGAAAATAACTGTTACTTGCAGAGAGTAGGGATGGCTCGATACCACTTTTTCATGTCCGATACCGATACCGATACCACAGCCTTGAGTATTGGCC
>JAQFJA010085645.1:0-10589 GCA_029874485.1 Naso brachycentron
CAAACTTGTCTTTATGATCAACCTGCTAAGGAAGAACCAATCAGATACTTCACTGATAATACAGATCAATTTACTGACGATTAAATACTAAAACAGTAAAACACTTTTTCTCACATCACACAACACAAGCAGTAAAATGCCAGTGAATAAAGCAGAGTTCTCAATCATGCTGTCCGACCAACATGTTAAAATCAACCTTATTATAAGATTGGCTCACTTCAAATGTTTCCATCTCTGTTAATGTCCACATCACTATGTTTTTATTTTATATCACAAATGAAATACAGCATTTTTGAACCTTTAAAACGGAGACTTTTGAAAACGCCACTGAACTCGTTTTAGTTTGGAAACTCTGGGTTGTGTTGTTGTCTGAGTGGGCAAAGACAGCGAAAATTTTAAGGGACCAATACATGTACCTTAAAAGAAAAAAAACAAATGTAAAAGCTAGATATATAATGTTGCGCTGGCTATATTGTTTTACTAAAACAATATAGTTAAACTCATATTTCATAGTTTTTTGTCAACTTCACTGCCAGCTTTCCCACATTGATTTTGTCTGTAATTTTTTGCCACATCTTCTGCTTGAGTTGACTTGTTACTGCTGGGTTATGAAGAGGCCTACATAGATTCTGAGTGTCAGTTTTGATAATACTTTCACAATTTCAGACAATTCATGAACGCATTGCTAAACGTTCAACTAACTCATAGTAACTAATTGTTATTAACCCATGTTTTTGTAAAATGCTAGTATGATGTACCGCTATCATAACATAATAATAATACCTGAGTTGTATGGGGAAACGGGAGAGCTGCAAGCTAAGCTGTCGAAAAACAATGTAATCATCTGTCAGAATATGACTTACTTTTGATCAATGTTTAGAGAAATTGCTCATGTTACCCCCTTTACAAAACACTGGTGCATGTATTGCAGCGATGATTGCCTGCATCAGTTTTGGTGAAATACAACCATACTTTGTATGCTTGGTTCTCCCTGGTACTCTCTGCGTCTCTATCGGTGTGTGTGAGATAGTGTCAGTATCAGAGACATGCAGTGAGTCTCCGCCCCACCCCCTACACAGGAGGACAGACTCTTACACAGAGATGTGTGCTCAGGAAAATTGTGAGGATTAATAGCAAAAATCCGTCATAGATAATTGCCTTAAAGTCGTCCAATATTGTTTAACAGAACCAATAATGTTGGAGCTTATTGACATTGGGGTCTTTCTAAATTTATCTCCAGGCCTGTTTAATACCAGGTATGAAATACCTATAACCTAGGTATTAATACCTACCCCTAACTCTGACAACAGTTAACACTTAGCTAAAGGACAGTTGTCAAGTGAATGAGGCGTAACCACGGTAACTAAAGTATTCATGTGCTGTTTTTCTGACATTAATTGACGTGAAAGGCTTAGTGCTAACCCTTAGTTAAGGAAACAACCTGAGGGGCACCATGCAATGCTCCTTAAATTAACCCTTGGCTTAGGGAAATTTTTGCCTTAAGGGACAACCTTAAACTTAAGTTTAAAACTTAAAGAGGTAGTAAACACTTAAACCTTTTTTTTAAGGTGTAAACTGAATTACATGACTGTATAAAATCAGTGCTAGTGTTAATTCATTGCGCTAATGTGCTGGAGCTAACACACCCACAGTGTTTGACATTCGCCCTCCTTTTGCGTCAAATTTTGAGTTTACCCGTCCTTTCCCAGTGTTTCAGTCTTTTTTACATAGCCTATTTCAGAACACAGACTGGTTTATGATGGACGCTGCAGAGAGAGCGCAACATGTTGTAGAAAGCATCAGTTTTGTTTCTTGCTCACAGTTCACTGTGTGTTGCAGCTGACACTATACAAGCGTCTCCAAAATTAGAAAAAGCCTGTTTGCTTTTATGCACAGGTTGCTTCATTAAAAGGATTGGCCAGGATTTGATGATAATTAATGTTCTTTATTCTACTTCACTTCCTCACACGTCGGCCGTTACAGATCGCAGGTTTAACACGTGAAATTGTTTGTAATAAAGGCAGTCCACATGAATTAATCCTGAGCTCTATCAGAAACAGTTGCATAGTCATTAAGTAGAAGCTTCATTCATAATTACTAATAGCGATTTCGCCTGTTTTAAATTTTTTTTTTTTTTCTTAAATACCAGGACATGCTTGTGGTTCTCAGCAAAAATACACCTGAAAATGACCTTGACAGCTGCAGAAACTTGTGTCTTTATTGGATCCAAAAATTTCGAACTCTGATATAAGATCATAATCCACTTGATTCCCCTCTGACTGTAGATTTTGACCATAATATCACTTGATGTCAATTCAATTCAAACATTCAAAGCTTGCTACCTTTGAAGAGAGAGAGAGAGAGAGAGAGAAATTGTGCCGATTTAATACAGTGGTCTCACTGGCATTAAATAGCGCCGATGTAACTGCCGGTGACAGTTAGCACTGGTCTTTGTGAATTAGGTGGTATTTGCAATGAGGTTTTTTTTTTATAGGAAGGGACAATTTTGAGCCGAATGTATGAATATTCCCTGATTCACATGCAAATTGGACAAGCGCAGCTAGGGGTGGCAGTGAAGTTTGTGTGCAGTTCGCAAGCATGTCACCCATTGCTCCTGCTTTGTGGATTGCATGCTATTTTTTCCCTCTCATTTGCACAGGTTTCACAGCACAATCCTTTGGTGAATCAGTGAATGTAAAAACTCTCAGCATTTTACCACAGTAAAATTTCAAATTTATTTGAGTTCAATCACTGTTTTTGACACTTATGGCCTTCCATATTGTGTGTGGGCTGGAATCGTATCAGCATACCTGTACTTGCTACATAGTGAGGACCAGAAAGTTTTTATGTAATGTGAGGACGTTTTGTCCCAGCCTTACAACCTCAGAACATAGACTCAGTTTTTAAGAGTCAGATGTTGGTTAGATAGGATGCAAATGATGGTCCTCACAAGGGCATGTTTATGAAATTAATATGCGTGTGTGTGTGTGTGTGTTTCAAGGCGTTCCTGGTGTGCACCGAGTGGAACCAGCAGAGGAACTAAACAGATCCAGAGGAGGTCGAAGGTGAAACTGGAGTAAAGTTGAAGGAGGGGCCGCCCAAACGGCTCTCAGCCAATCAGAATGATAAGGAATGAAAAAAACAGGAGGAGAAACAGCATGAAGACGAGGAGTGTTAGACTTTTTTTTCTCTTCAGTGAAACAAATGAGATGTGTTTTTTTACACTCAGAGCTGAAACAGACTCTCAGACTTGAGGTTCAACCTGCAGCTGAAGGAGCTTTGTGGTGTCTGATACAGATCAATTTAAGACTGCTCTTTCAGATGGTTCATTCATAAAATCATTGTCATGAAGTTGATCCATGTTCTCCACAGAGACAGTGTAACCTCTGCTGGTCAAACACTGAACGACACAAGGAACTGTATGAACATGAAACTCGCAGAGTGAATAACCAGTGGATGGAGTTCAGTTTGAGCTGCTCACAGACCTGAAATTTATCCTCATGTTTGTCAGTCAGCTTCTTCATCAGAGATTCATGACAGTGGTTCATTTTGGGTTTATTGCACAAAAAATATTGCTACGATATTCTTATTACATAAAAAAGGAAACTGTTTTTACTCGGATTTGATGGATATTATTGTGTATTCTTGACAGTTTACTAGAAAAACTGCAATTTATCACCTTACTTACAGTATTGCAATATATCCCATAATATCGTATTGTAACCCTTGTATCGTGACACCTATCGCATCGCCATATTCTTGCCAGTACGCAGTCCTAATCTTCATCACATTTAACAGAAGGACATTCTGTCCACCTGTTTCAACGCTCTTATTCATCTTGTAGTGCCTCCCTAAGGCTCAAGATGAAGTTTTAATATTGCATATTTAAAACTTGTTTCTCACTTGGTTCACGCTGGTTATTATTTTTTTTTTCCAAGTGTTTTTCATTTTCATAAATTTTTTTTATCCTGGTTTGTCCCACTGAAATCCAGAAACATTTTACTGTCCACACAAGAACAGTAACATCAGTAAATCAACAAGCAAAATGTTATTTTTTAAAAAAAGATCAAATATATGCACACAAACAATGTGGTCCCATTTCACCACAACTTAATCAGCAGAAAGTCAGAAGCAGACTCGTCCCTCCAGTCTCTCTGTGTCAAGCACTACAGGCAGCCTGATGCAGAGAAGAAACTTTAACATCACAAAACTGGCTGAATGAACAGTTCATGCTGAAACTGAATTCAACTGAACAAAGAGAAGCAAATGAGCAGGAATGAGGTGCAAACACAGTGTCACTGCAGACTGATCGCTGACTCGTTTTCACTCCTTTTCATCAGTCAGACGTGTCAGAACGAGAGGAAATAATCTGCTGTGGGGACCAAAACTGAACGAAGTCAGTTGTAGATTCCTCTAGTCAAATACATTTTATTCATGCAAACAAAATTATGAGTTGCCTCACAACGTAAGAATAAGTTACTTTATTTGACTCATCCTGTGCATAGTTAACCTTAATTGTAGACTCTAGGAGCAGCAGGCTGCTGCAGTACAGCACTTGTGGATGAACTCCAGATCTTTTGCCAGTTCCTTGGTCAAGGGCATTGGCAGGAGTATTACCCCTAACATACATGTCTTTGATGGTGGGAAGAAACCAGAGCACCCAGGGAAACCAGTCATCCCCAGTTGTCCCATAGTAAATTGTCATGTGAAAGCCGACGGCACAGGATGGTGCTTATGAACACAGGTATGAAGAGACACAAACCACTTTATCTATCTATCTATCTATCTATCTATCTATCTATCTATCTATCTATCTATCTGTGTGCACACACTTTTTAAAGTTTTTACTTAGAGAGATTAGACATCACTAGTGAAGTGTTTGTGGTAGTGACACTAAAAGTGGCAATAATAGCAAACTTGATGTGATGAACCAGCTTCTCTAATAAAGGTTCAAAGACTTTACAGGACAAATGAGTCAAAAGGACTTTTTTTAAAAAGGGTGTTTTGTAAGCCAAAGTGCCTCTGAAGAAAAGGTTTAAAAGCAGACAGCATTGGTGGCAGCCTGAGATTCTAGCGGTTCTGCTTCCTCATTCTGAGGACAAACAAAAAAATATAGGGATGTCTCTCCAAATTGTTAATTTATTGTCACACAGATGTTTCCATCAGACGTCCTTCTTCAGTCAGTGATACAGATCATACACAGGTGGGATGAATTATGCATGTCCATAACAGGTGCTGGTCAGTCCCAGCAGGAGGAGTCTTTATCTCAACACTCTTAGTCAAAGTCATAATGAACAATAAGCACCAATCAACATCTTCATATCAAGGAAAAAACAAAGACTTTGTTCGGAACCTGGACTGAGGAACAGAGAGAAGTTAATCTCAGGCTGCATTCTGCCTCATAACAAACCAACATGTCTAAAATATAGAGGAGGACCAATGTGATCCACACTGATGCTTCATTTCAGCTTTCAGTGCTGATCTTCAGCTCATTAGAGGGTTAATCAGCACCATCTAGTGGACAGACAGGAGAACTGCATCATCAGACATGTGATTTCTGTGATGCTGCCTGGGTTTCTGGAACAGGTTTGATCGGTTTTGTCGTCACTCTGACGTGTTTTTAGACTCTGAAGTTCTGAGGGTGAGACAGAGTTCTCACATCAAAAGCACACACAAGCACACATACACACACACACCAGGACTGAAGAGGAAGAAATGAGCAGCTTCTTCTCTTCCAGTGTTTCCTCCACACATGAAGCTGGAAAGTGTCTGTCAGTTGACCTGAAGTGAGTTCAGCAGGTGAGAATCCTACCAGAGAAATCTGTAAATGTTTGATGATCAGGATCACTTTGATCACATTGTGCTGTATCACTGTTTAACTGTACAGTGGAAAAGTGTCTTCATGCTGATTGGCTGTTTCTAATCATCTCTTTGAAATATTCTGTAGAATTTCTGTCCGAGTTAAAGAACAAAGAGTTTGTGAAGATTTTCATGTAACATTGTTGATGTTTGTCAAGTGGAATCTGCAGCAGTCTGACTGTAATCTGAGCATCATCAGTGAAAAATGTGTCTGAGCTCGTCTGACAGCTCTGCTCAGGTTTCATCTGTTCAAACTCTCAAGTGATGTGCATGGGGGAAGTATTCAGGGCTCAGACACAGAAAACTGCCAACACTGACACTGACTTGTCTATGAATGTTCTCATTCATCCAGGTCATAGTTATCTGACTAAACTAGTCTAGTCAGATGTGCATGAACTGATGAAGCCCCTTGGATAAGAAGCAAAACGTCTTCACAGACATATTACTAAGTCCAGTTGCCTTTGATTCAGTTACCCAGATGACACTGACCTGGTTTCACTGAAGAGCCTCCTCAGCTGTCAGGGGTTCACAGTTCATTAATTTGAGGATCCATATGAAAAACGAATGTCTGAAAGCATTAATCAATTTTTCAGGATTGTAGCAGGAAAAAAGAAACAGAGCAGCTTTATGAAAAGTTCACATTCCATCTTGAGCTGCAGTGTTTGAAAAATTTGCATTTTATATATTGGGCATTGACACTGAAAAGAAAATAGAGTCATTAGACCAAAAGTTGAATGTAATGAGAACCAACGTATCCTGTCATGTAAAGTTTGTTGTTGACTGAATGCAGCTCTTTCAGCATGTTGTTGTTGTTCGTGTGCGTGTGTGTATGTGTGTATGTGTGTGTGTGTGTGTGCAGGTGTGGTCTCTGCTATGAGTCGGTGTGAGGAAAGAGAGGAGGGAATCCCTTCCTCTAAAGCCGCTCTGTGCGGGGAGTATGACAGCCAGACCAAAGCTCAGAGGTGAGATGAGGATCTCTAACTGTCCATGACTCTTCTCCATGTCAGAGCTCAGCACTCAAATCACTTCACCATCATTATTCACACTCAAAGCTCTGTGTGTGTTGTGTGAAAGAAAACAGCAGCAGAGACCAGACTCTGCTGGACCTGAACCCAGCTGTGTGTCCATGAAGAGTAACCGATCAAAAGATGGAATGATCCTCTTCAAACCAGAACATCAGTCTGCTGCTCAAAGGTAAGAAAGCCAAATGTTTGTGTCTGTTTCTCTCCTGAGATGAACTCTGATGTCTTTGCCTTGATCACCTTATGTTCTTCACTCAGTACTTTCCTCAACTTAGTTTCACATTTGAAAAATTTAAAATCTGGGAGCAAATTCACAAATATTAGTCAACATTTAAACATTTGAGTGTTGCTATCTCTGTATTAAATTCTTTATTTATTCTACTACATTTTTTTCAACAAAATGTTTTCCTCAGAGTCAAACAAAGGACAAAGGCATGAATAAAAATTTCCAATATCCCCCCACAGTGGGGTGACATTCTCTAATAGGATGAGGGAAATATGTCATGAAAATCCAGCCAATGTCCTCTTACACACACTCTCAGATATGAATGAATAGGTTAAAAAAGCCCCTCCTACAATTAGACAACAGCTTCCATTGGTGGAAGAAAAATATGTGATGTAAGATTAAAGATAGAACAATTGTAACACAGTCACACACAAGAATATTACACCAGTCTACATATGTCAAAATGCAGTTACAAGAAACAGGACAAATTCATTTCTTCATTTAGACCCAAGGGCTCAGTGGTGTCAAGTGTAAAAATCCAAAAGGCTTCTCTGCGGAGGAGTTTGTCGACAATGTGTCTGCCTCTTGATGAAGGGGTAATTCTCTCTATCCCCCAGAATTTGAGATAAGCCACACAGACATGTTTTGCTTGTTCATAATGATGTGCTATGGCATAATCAAGTTTTTTGTGTAGGTAGCAGTCTTAATGTTCAGCTATTCTGGCTTTAAGAGGATGCTTGGTTTGCCTACACTATTGAGGACATGCAAGCACATTTCTTATTTTGCTCCTCAGCACCTTTGTTCAAGCTCCAGGGCACACCCGCCATCTTGAATGCTTCTGTGATGTAACCACTCACCTGGTCACGTCCACCATCTTAGGTTCTCCCTCTCTCTCCACACACAGTGTGCATTTTAAATGCAGCCTGCTCACTGTTAGCAACTCTGAATGCAACTCCAGATCACTCACTCACACTCCAGCTAATCATACACCTCCTGCTCTGCTCCACTGCAATCAAGCTCAATTGGCTGCAGTTGTTATCTCCATTACATAAGCTCCACTCTCCCACTGCTCTGAGCCAGATTGTTCCTCTGCATTATGCATAACTTTCGAGCACTTGCCTTTGGACTGACCACCTGTTGCCAACCTTGCCTGTTCTCAACTCCCATCTCTTGACGATCCCCTGGTAAAGTCAGAGCCTTTTGTTTGCTTGTGTTCACCGTCTGCTTGTGGCTGATTGGCACTTTGCCCCTTCGGCATCCGTGATTGAGTCCTGTGTTCTGAAAGTCAACCTGTGTATTGATTAAGTATGGAGCTTTTGCCTTCTTCCCCACCTGCATTTACCCTGCTGTTGTGAAGAGGAGCTTTGGGACAGAAATCTGTCCCGCTGTGAGCTGGAAAGAACTGAGTGAGTTGATCAAACATTACCACCTTGAAACCCCCTCCCATTCCTCTAGTAAAAGCTTGCACTTACCTAAAGAAGCCACTTACCTGTTCCACTGGTTGTTCAGTCCCCACTTCATGCCCTCTCTCTCTGCGCCCGTTCCTGGAAGAGAGAAGACACCATTTCATCTGCTGCTTCAACATGCCTCACTATTTAAAATAAAGGTCATTACCGTCTTTCGTGTGCTATTATTGAGGCCAAACAATTCCCTGTTTCGGTACAATCTGGCCAGTCATGGACCCAGCAGACCACTTTTTGAGGAGGATTTCCAGGACAAATTCAAGCTTATAAGCAATAGTTTTGTCTCCTGGTGGAAAGCCCCCACCCCTGAGCACAAGAGAGGCTGTGTATTTAGCTCAAGCTGTTGTCTCTCACTCAACCTGCATAAAGAACCTTTTGTCATGTTGGGCTAAAGACTATATTCACACTCCTGACTCACAGCCTGAACCTGCTGCCATTAGGCTAGTGACTGTGAACCTGGAGTCTCCTGATGTTGAGTCTGCCCCAGTCTCAAACACTTACCTGGGCATCAGCTTGGCATGTGGGGGACCTTGGAGTGTCATGGAGAGTTATGGTCATCATGATGGCCATCTGGGGGATTATCCTGTTAGCTCCCTGTTTAAACCTGCTCTGGACTTAAAGCCCTCCAGAAAGAAGGTTGACACAAAGTCTCACTGCTGTCCAGCTCTTTAGTTTCTCAGCCCCCAAGCCCAAGCCTCATGGTTTCCCAGTGCCCAGTGGAGGTCTAGCTGCCCAGCACCCCAGACTCACCTCTTCTCAGCAACCTAGCTAATGCTAGTTCTGTTCGGCATCAGGGGTCCCGGCTGACGTCAATCCTGTATTGATGTCAGGACTGTGGCTGCTCTGCTGTTGGTTTGCTCTTCGGTTGTGCTGCCATTGGCCTGCACTTTGGCTTTGCTTACCCAAGACTTAAGCCCTGCACTTCTGCTGCTAGGCTTCAACCACGTACCTCCACCATCAGTCTCCTACTCTGCACTCTTGCTGCTTGTCTCCAGCTTTGCACTCCTGCCACTGGCCTCTGGCCCTGCACCCTTTTAACCAGCTCCCAGTCTTACACTCCTGTCACCGGCCTCCAGTCATGCAGCCCTGTTGCCGGCTTCAAGCCCTGCCCTCCTGTCACTGGCTCCAAGCCTTGCACTCCCTTCACCGGCCTCCAGCTCTGCACCCCTGCCGCTAAGCTCTGGCTGCTGACCTCTGCCTCTGGCTCTGCATTCTTACAGCTGGCACCCAGTCTTGCACCCTTGTCGCCGGTCTCCAGTCTTGCACTCCCATCGTCAGTTAGCAAACCTGCACTCCTCTTGCCAGTCTCCAATCCTGCAACCCTGTCTCTGGCTTTGTATCCAGCATTTGTCATTAGCTGTCAGTCCTGCACACCTGTCACATGCCTCCAGTATCCAAATATGTCAATTTGAAACACTTCCGTCCCTAAGATGACTTGACTTCAAGGAGTGGGGCCCCAAAAAGAGAAGCTGTTACATTAAGGACAGCTAATGGGATTCAAGTAAAGAATGACGGATAGAGAATAAATGTAAATGTGAGAGCAACAGCTGACAGGGCATGTCTGTTACACCTGTCTCCAGCCATCTGCATCAAGCTTCGGTCATTTGTCATGGGCCTTTGATTTCTGCTGCTAGACTCCAGTCCTAAACTTAAGTAATGTCAAAGTCACCCTCCTGGCTGCCCTCTAGATGGCTTCAGTGTTTGAGGCTTACTTCCAAGCCATCCACCTGAGGAGTCCTGCCTTTGCTGCCAACACTCAGGCCAACCTCCTGTGAATTTCTGTCTCCATGGTCCCATCGTCCTCAGTGTCCTCTCAGTCGTGTTCTGGACCTGTACCCCTTTGCTTTGCCCCAAGGCCGTCCGCCTCAAGATTCCTGCTCAACCTTTGCCCTGTTCCCTAGACATCCACTTGGGATTTTTCTGTGTGCCCTGAACGTGGTACACCCTCCAGAAGTCTCCTGCTTTGCTCTCTGGACATTTGCCTTCGGATTGGAACATAAATCTGCCCTGCTGTGAACT
>JAQFJA010085732.1:0-10582 GCA_029874485.1 Naso brachycentron
GGCTAGCACGAAATTTCTCTGACATGCGCGTTCATGTCAGGGAGCACGAGAGGGGGAGAAGCGGAGATGGAGAGAGGTGGAGATGGGAAGGGGCAATCTAGCTCTGTTTTATTTGAAAACATTGTCGAATGTCAACAGAAGTAACGTGCTTAGAGTGCCTTTAATAAAGAGAAGTTTTCTTATGTTCTGAGTTTCCAGTCTTGCCTAATGTTAATTGATCAAAGAAAAAAAAAAGACTTTGGGAAAAAAACATTATTTGGGGGGAAAATTGTTTTGTCTTGCTTGAATATTAAATGATAATTGTTTTTTTTTAAAAAAACTGAGGGGAAAATCATTACTTTGGGAATATTCAGGCTTGAAGAAAGTGTAAATTTTAAACATGTGTGAACCCCTGAAACAGGCCCCTTGTAGTTTTAGACCTGCGACATATGGACATGTTTCACTTCTATTAGCCTATTTTGTTTCACACACGCATCAACTAATCTTTAAATGTGCTCTAAAGTAAATAATGTGAATACCAGCCGCTTAGAAGGATAAATATGTTTATGATGTAATACACTTAAAAACTCCCTAGGCCAGAGGTTGGTGCTATGTGGAATTTAAAGGAACATTCCAGTCTATTTTTTGACTTCTCACCATTAGTCGAGATGTTGCTGTCAAAACTCGACCATGTGTTTACTTTAGCAGATCTCAGACTGCATTTTTAAAGCCCATTCACTGCCATTCATGTTGAAACAGGGAACAGAAACACTACAGGACACGTGAAAGATGCCAGGTATAGGAAGTTTACTCCTCTAGAAGGGTTTTGTCACAGACGCTCTTTTTAATTAACATTGTCACAACATTTTCAGGTACTTTCTTTGACATTTGTTGAATATGGACAAATTGTAAACAAACAGGATATCTCATAGATAAAACTATTTTGGGAAAAATGTGTGGAATTTACGATCAAAAATGCTCACTCACACTTTGTCACACACCTGCGACTAACACATTTCGATAAGGAGATGCACAACATGAGAGGCATGTGACCTCGCTCTGATATAACGCAGGTCAGGATCCTCCCACAGTCACAAACTCTGAGGTTAGATAATTAAATGTTGTGCATGCAGCGGTGAAATGCGTGTTAAGTTGTTTTGCTGCTTTGAAAAGGAACATTTACATTTTATTTTCTTTAAGTGGGAAAGAAATAAGTGAGAAATGAAAGCCCATGTGAAATAAAGGCTGAGATGGGCTTTGAACTCTGTGATGTTCAGTCTCTGTGTGTGTTCTGTGAATCTCACTGAAGCCTGATTGTGTGTGTGAACATAAGGTTTCTCTGTTCAGAGATCACAGAAGCTGAGCCTGTAGGTGATATTTATGTGAATTGTGGTGGGTGTAGAAGGGAAGGGCAACAAAAAGGGTTCAGTTTAAGTGCAAGTGCTGTGATATACGACATATTTAACACGACTGCATTTTGAACTCTGCTGTAACCCTGCATGAACGGAAAACACTGAGCTCTCTGGTTTGCCTTTCTGTCTGCTGTTCTCTGCTCTGTCCAAAGGGAGGCAGCAGCTCCTACTTTCTGTCATTTTACTGTGTGAGTGTCTGTTTATTTGAGCAAACACTTGCGCTATAATTTGCCTTTAATTTCCTGGAAGATTCGGTCATAGGTTAAACTCTGACTCAGAGGGACACTGACATCTGAATCTGATCCTTCTGTAGAACTGGTCAGTCTAGTTTCATGCGGACTGAGCTGAATTTGTATATTTCATTTAAATGTCATGAAACAACAACGAAGCACACAACTTGGGTTTTGTTTGCTCTTCTCTGGAGCTTTCCATGAGAAAGAGGGATGTATGGGTGGTTGTGTAATTGTGGCATCTGCCCGTGTTCAAAGAGCTTTTAACTGCGGTTTTGAATGTGTCCATAAATCTCTAAGCAGCCATTAAATCCAAGGCTGTGTAGCTCTTTTAAAAGACTTATTACTTAGTAACTAAGGGTTGGCTTATAGGGCAGAGTCAGTTTGAAATGAAGACTGGTGATTGGTCGGGAATATTTCAAAAATAAATATTGGTTAAGTTTAGCAATTTATGCCTATAAATTATTATTATTATTATTATATGACTTTGATGCCCTAAACCTACCTCAATATAAAATAGGTCATGCTTTGCATTGTTTAAAAATGCAGTGTAACGTTTGAGGTCTCTCAGGCCAACAGTTTTATTACATTATACTGCCACAAACTTCAGTTGATAGACATTTAAAGGAAGGACAAGACAAGCTTATTTAAACACCACCACTCAGACACAAAGCAATTCAAAGTGCTTTACAGGGGCATAGAAATACATTAAAAATGTGACATTAAGAAAATATGACACTTTTCATTTAAATGACAATAAAAGCAAAAAAGTGACAACTAGGCCTAAGTAATTGAAGACTGAGAGAAAATGCATGTAGGCCTAAAAGACAAATAAGACCATAAAATTAAAACAAGAGCAAGTAAAAAAGCACAATTAATAATAACGAATAAGGAGCTGCTATCTTTATTACGACTGCGGAGAAGGTCTTTTAGTTTCTTGTCAGCTGTGACTGATCTGTAGTCTCATTGTCACAAATCTCCAAAACATGTCTAATAAAAATACACCAAAAAAATGAAGCTTGAGTCCAGCATGTGCTCAAACTGCCTAGTTTGTGTCAATTTTACACTCAAATTTACAGTCCAGCCTCTTTTCACGTTTCCTTTTAACACAGATTGAATCGTGGTTTCACTTTCAGAATTAAAAAGTCGCTGGCAGACTCAGGATGTTTGACTGTCAGAGGCAAAAACAATACAAAGGGCACTTGTTATACGCGGTGGGGCGCCAGTGCGCAAAAAGTCACCAGGCACTTTACCACGTGTTGTCAAGTGGAAAGGCATCCTAGAGCAGCGTTTCTCAAACTACGGGCCAGGGACTGGACCGGGCAGCAGGCCTACTTTTAACTGTGCAAAATACTGCAACACCCAGAAGACTTTGTAAGTTGCAGTAGTACGCTAAACAACTCCTGTCGTCGTGACACTGTCACTCAATCAACGGCTCTCTCAACGACACTGAATTACTCTAGCTGAGAAATGACAAGCTCATACCTTACTCTTTAATAGCACTGGCCATGCTGGCCATTTGTGGCAGAACAGAGAGCAAACGAAGAACCTGAAGCTAAAAAATATTGTCCATTCAATCGCAAGTACAACCCAGCATACGTTAAATTTGGTTTGGTATCCAACAATAGCTGCCCACCAAAGCACCAAAACAGACATTTGGAGACAAAGCACACACATCTCAAGGATAAATCTGAAGACTTTTTTAAAAGAAAGAAAGACAAAATGGCCAACCGGAGCAAAGTGCTGAAAAGCAAGTCTTTCCCAGAAAAATTAGGTAAGTGGGCCCCAGAGGTTGGCACATAAAAATTTGAGAAAAAGCTGTCCTCGAGGGCACTTAGCCACATTTTGTCTGATGGAAAGTTACCCTTGAAAGCACTTAATCATGTTTTATCTACCGTGGGGGCATCCAAAAGGACACTACCCTGAGATACCCAGCACAGAAAGTGCCTTAAAAGCTTTTATCAGTCTTACCAACACAATTTGCATCCATGCTGACCAAAAAGTGCATTTACTCAAAGACACCTTATGTCTTCCACCACTGTTTTTGACTGAGAAACAAAATGGGTCAGATTCAAATCACATGTAAATCAGTCCCCTAGAGCTTTACCTGTTTATAGTTTAAGAATAAAAAAAAAAAATGTCACAATCACAAATAACATCCTCACATGTCCATGTGTCTTGTACTTTTACTTCAGATTTTTAGAGGTCTTCAAGCAGCAGAGTACCAGTACTGCAGGAAGTATATTTTTATAGCTGTCTGCTTTCCTGTATTTAGGTTACTGGGATCATTATGTTGGCAGCGGTCACAGGCACATGCATGCATGCTATCTGAATTTCCCTTGGCAGCTAACCAAATAGATAAAGCTGTTATTCATACTGCATACTGAAATATCATCTCCTCACGCCCAGTTGGATCTGATGATGGATCACTTATGTGTTTTTCTCTGCAGCTGGACAGGAGGAAGCACAAACACTCTCACAAATACACTGACACACACAAGGAAACAACAGGGGAATGGATAGTCCCTCTGCCAACTGAAACTCACTTATCAACCATCATGTGAGAAAGAGCTTTGCAATGAAACTCCCCGAGCTGCAAGAATCTGCTTGAATGGAAAAATATTTATGGGGTTGAATAATTTTTTAGAAGCAAAGAGCTGTTTCAATCACATGAAAAGGGACTTTATGTTAATCCAGGATCCCTTGGCTCTTAACATGTGGTGAAGGCGTGTTTCTTATAACATTCACGTCACGCCTGTTTCCACACAAAATTGCTGACCACACATCTTGTTTTTCATTACTTCCCGTTGGTCCGGCATTGATCACATAAACACCCATTTCACGGTTAAAAAAACAAAAGTAAAATAAACAATTACAGCTTTGTGGGCTGGATTAATAATGAGGGTGTTATTTTCCTAAATCAGAGCCAGAAAAATTGGTCAAGTAATAATTCCTAAAATCCCAAATCCCAGTTAGCATTTTTGCACTTCGAGTTCCCTCATCCAAAAGTCTACGCATTAGTTTTTTGAATGGGTTTTTGGTTCAATGCCTGAAATAAAGTTTTGGTTAACACAGGCAAAAGATATTTAGAGGTTTTGTTCTGCAACATAAAATAATCATAAACCCAATTTTAGAACTTTGAAGGTTTTAGGCATCTTAAAAAAGGCGGTTGCTAACATGTGGCTCAATGAGACCACAGTGTTTGTCGGGGACGTTAAACATCATCACATGATAAAGGAACAAAATATATAATATCTTTGAAAAAGGATGTGAGATGAGCAATCGACATAGCCATGATCACTCGCTAGATCAGGGCGAGCAAAGAGGAGAGGGTTTTGTACACAAGCAAGTGAGCTAAATCAAATCAAAAGTTGAACAACAGGTGGCGTTTAAGTCATGTGACCACCTAGTTTGTTCATAGCCTAACCATAGCTTTTTGCTTCGCTTCAAAAAACACAAAAGTGGTGTTCATCTGTGAAGATTAACATGCTGAACAAAACATGTAAATATTATAAACTTGTCTTTGTCACATAGCTTATTTTTGTTGAGTATCCAAAAAACCAATTCAAAAATCCAACAAGCTTTTTGCCGAGGGAACTAGTGCAATACTAACTTTCTGATTGGCCTATGAAAATACATCATCCCTTTATCACTCATCAGGTCCTTAAGTCTGACGTAAAGCTCTTTACTAGATCTGGATCCAAGCCCATTTTTTAAATATGCCGCAGTGCTGTGTCCCACGTTGTTTAAACGGATCTCACTCTGCTGCTTTCCTAGGGATGAGAGAGACGAGAGGACATGGCTGCGGTTGACAAGGTAGGTTAAGTGAACAAAGAAAAAGTTTTGGCTTTAAGTGGGTGCTAAGGTTAGCTAGCTAACGTTAGCATCCATTGTCTTAAACAAAGCCAACCCTGTGCGAAAATCTCTAATAATAATTATGATTTTTATAACCTCACTCAGACATTTGTGCTCCTGCTTGGTTAAAATAAAAACGTTTAATGTTACCACAACATTTATCAAGGATATCCAAACAGGTCAGTTTCGTTTAAGTGAATGGATGCTAATGTTAGCTAGTTAACCTTAGCACCCATTTGCCAAAGCCAAAACTTTTTCTTCACTCACCTAATGTACTTTATCAACACAACGACAGAGCTGTGCAGGTTTTAGTACATCAATTTAAACAACTCTTAAAGCAGGCGAATTCCAGTAGTTCCATAAAACCAGTACAATAAAAAATGCCCACAGGAAGTTACATTACTACCGACTGACTTTTGTAATGATAACAGTTTTTAAAAGTAGCAAAACTAGGGCAGCTATAAAGCACGTTCCACAGTTTACATGAGAATCCATTCAACAATATGAGCAATGAAAGTAAACATTTGATAAGCTAGAAAGCCAAACATTGACATAACTCAAACTGATGCTGCAGCAGCATTTCAAACCACAACATGATACTTATATCTTAACAGTATGCCAAAGATTTCAATGTGATTGATTGTACACATTTCTCTTTCCTGTGACAAACACAGAACATTTCAGAAGAATTTTAAGTTATAAAGTCTCTTTTTCCAGCCATTGACTAAAAGCCCAACTCATCTCTTCTCATCAAAAGTACATATTTTGAAGTAGTTTAATGAAATAAATCTCTTCTTGCTCCACTATTAGGCTACATAGATGTAGCTGAGGATAGGGATACATCTATGCCTTCACGCCCAGCTGCATATGTTTTGAAATCCTGAGAACCCTTAGTGAGTCTAAGGTCCAAGTTCGTCTCTAGATGCTTTACTTAACAAAAGACTGATGACATGCCCCGAGCTTTCATTGCTGAACTGAGTGGAGACAGTTATAGAGTTTTTAAAAACCCTTGCATTGCAAAACCGATTCAAAGTCTTCAGGGCAGTCCCATATTGGGGGCGGAGACTTGCTGAAGTCTTGTGCTTGTAAACACTGTCCGACCAGCAACACGTGTACTATTGGATGGCTCAGTCACCGAGGAAAACTCCCTCAAAGTTTGTCACGGTTGTGGTGAAACATTTTCATTGGTTAAAAACAAACATACCTGACCTGTTTTTCTTTTTCTCCTGTGGGCCAGAGTGTCCGAAGCAGACTGTCATTTTAGCGATTTCTCCACGTTGCTAATGGCATGTTGTAAAGTAGTTCTTCTTCATCATCTTTTTCTTCTTCCTTAAATAAAGGTTGTCATCTTCTTAGTGTTTGTGTTTGTTTGTAACTTAATTTCAAGTGCTGTATGCTGCAAGTCAGTGAGTTTTCAACATGACGTCCCTGCAACAATAAAAGTCTTATAAAGAAACAATGGTGTCTGTCCACAGAAACGCTTTAGGACTCTGTAATTAGAAAAGAATATAAGAAGTTTTGAATTTGTAGCGTAATGCCATAACTTTAAAAGGAAGTGAAAGAAAGTGGCTAATCTGGAGAATGGGGAAGATTCCCGGTGGGCCGGGCTAATATTTGGGCTGCAAGGACTGGTCAACAGTTACCCTGTTGAGCTACACTCACTGTCTTGTCTGTGTGGTCGCTATCTGTTGCATGCTCGCAGCAAGACACAGCTCGAGCTGTCAGTTGGAACATCCAAACTCTTGAGGGGGGCGCCACTGTCTGTCACACCCTCATCCCATTGCCTTATACAAGTGAGTGACCATGATCCCCCGCCCCTATCAAATGGTTGATCCCAGGCCAAGTTTGGTCCCCCTGCTAGCAGACATCCGATTTTACGTTGATGACAGGAAAAACAAAATATGGACAGAGACAGAAAAAGAAAAGTGGGATCTGATAAAGCCAGAATGAAGAAGAAAAAAATTTGGACGGGGATGCTGCCAAAGATGCAGAGTAGACGGACATTTTAGTTAAAAAGCAACAACCACACAGCCTGCTGAGAGTGACAGTAAACAGCAAAGGGCCGGAGGTGGTGATGATGACACAGGTGACGCTCGTTATGCTGGATAACTTCAGGTTATGTATGTGAAAAGGAACCATATTTATTTGTGTACACAACCATGCAAATGTATATGTGTGTTTGGGTGCATTGTGGTTTATAGACTACAAGTACATGGGCTATCTTGTATTATTATTATTATTATTATTATTATTATTAATTCTCGCCTTATCTTAAACTCATATTGTATTTTGTCTTACTGTCTTATTTTTCACAAAAGCTCTTCTAAGGCTGCTGCAAATGAGCAAAACATTCGCTATAAACACTCTGATTTATCAGAGAGATGTTCTCAGATGGTCTATCTACAGTATTTGTCATTAATAAAAAAAGCCATAGATAATTAAATAAAAAAAATAGTACAAATAAATAAATAAATAAGATGATCAAAATATTAACATCCAGAAATACTAGGCATGCACACACCCTGTACCTGCACAGCACCAAAACTAGACTTAAAGGACTGAAGCAGTGCTCCTACATGTCATTGTCCTTTGTCAACATCTGCCACATAGGTTCCATAAACCCCGCCCATTTTTCCCAACAAAGCTTTAACTATGAGATACGGTGTTTGTTTACATTTTGTCTATATTGAATAAACGTTACAGAAAGTAGCTGAAAATGTGTGATGTTAATTAAAGAGAATGTCAGTATCAAAATCCTTCTTCATGCTAATGTTCCAGGCAAGAGGGCAGCACTTGTTAGGAACTATTTTTCCAGGCGTAATAATCCCCCCGCCCCCCGCCACACACAAACACACACACGGTTGAATTTTAACAACAATGTCTTAGAATGATAGCAGTTAAAAATAGACTGGCACGGTCCTTTTAATCAAAGTCTTATTGTCCACTTTCTTTTTGCTGTAAACTCTAACTGTTTTTGTTGGTTAGTTTGTTTGTTTGTTTGTGTGTTTTGTTTTGGGGGTTTTTTTTGTCTTGGTGCCTTAAAACTGTAAGTAATATGTGAAAAGTTGCAGTTGGTCCTGTAAGTAAATCACGTCACTGAAAGCTTATATTTCATCCTTAAATTCAGTTCCAAGTATGTTCAGAAGTGAATATTGTCACTTCTGGACTTCCATACATCAGATGGGTTTTTTTTGTTTTGTTTTAATTGACATTCAGAGAAAAATAATCCAGGAAATTGAAATGAGCAGTGCTTCTGCCACTCAGCAGCCATTTGCCCTTCAGCAGATTATGTTCTCAGCTCTCTACCCGACGCAGGCTGACTGTGCAGAATGGGAGTTCTGTAAAAAATCTGACACATGTCAAGTTTAATGAGAAGCAGAGAGGCGAGTGTGCTCACTGAGATGTTACTGAGATACATAAGGTCATTATGAAACTGTGACGCTAAAGGAGCTAATTAAACAATTAGAATTCGGCTATCACGCTTGCAGATTTCTGACGCAGCAGATTAATTTGTGAAGTTTGGACAAACATTTATTTTGATAAAGGCTGAATGACTGCGCAACTCATTCCCATGCTGACTGCACACAAGCTCACACACACTGGGTGACTTATCCACAAACATTCTCTTCACACACCTCGTCCACAACTGTTATACACAACAAGCCCGAATGTCCACAGAGGAGCTCATATCTCCACAACACACAGGGATTAAGAAACTGAGGTACCATTCAGGCATGATGCAGGAAATGAAAACAGGATTAGACATGTAAATGGATGGAGAAGAGGTTTACTTGATGTGAAGCTCAAGTGTTTGATTTAGAGAGGAAGGTGGTTGAAGCCTCAGGAATGAACTGCAGGCAAGGTGAGAGAAGTTATTACAGTGAGCCTTGATTTGCTGGAACTAAGATTAAGAAAATCAATGTTTCATGCGACCTGTTCTCACTCTCCACTTGTCACACTGGTCAGGATCTCTTGTTATTTTCAATTAACTCCAATGTAAAATCATCCTCAGCAATGTGGGACACAAACAGCAATATATCAAGGAGAGATTGAGGCCAGGGGAGATGTAGGACTTTCATCCGAGAAAGCAGTGAAAGTCACCAGCAATTTTCTCTTAAACCAAAGCATGTTTCACAGCAATGTGCGTTTAAGACAGCAACGGCGGCTCTGCTCATTGCCAGTAAGTGTGAGCGTAGCTGACCAGTAGAAATCTTCACTCATTGCTTGCACAACTGCACATTTCTGCCAGTCGCTCCAAGCTCCCTGCAGCTGCTCCACTCAGTACCACTTAGAGCTCAGCTCAGGTTTTACCCTGCTTGCTGAAATTGCTCACCATGAAGCAAAAAACTATTCATAAGCTATTAAAAAAACCCCAAAAAACTGTATTACAGTCTCAACGTTTTAAACGTACAGTCTTAAACGTTGTCACCCTGAAGCGTTCAGCTTCTGATTTGGTGTAGTGCACTACTTTTCTACAAAACTCTCTCCTCTTAGCGAGATCTGATCTAGCTAGTGATCATGGCTATGTCCACTGCTAGTTTCACACCCTTTTTCAAAGAAATTATAAATTTTATTCCTTTTTCACGTGTTGACATCTTGGACAAACTAGTCACTTGTTAACAGCTGCCTTTTTTGTATATGTAAGAACATAAAAGTTCAAAACTGGGTTTGTACGGGCATATTTTATGTCGCAGAACAAAACATCCACTTATCTTTAGTCTGTGTAAACCACAGACCTTATTTCAGGCATTCAACTGAAAACCCATTCAAAAAACAGAGTTTGAGACAAGGGAACAGAAAAGGCTAACATGCTAACTGACCTCCACGTTTTAGGACTCATTTCTTTGTCACTTTATTGGGATGGAATAATGGGTTCACTTAAGATGGATGTCATGTGATTTAAACACTCGAGCTTCCGCATTTTACTGGAGAACTTATGGTGGCAGAGGCAGAAAAAAACAGACAAAATCACAAAGTATGTGTGGACTGATGAGGAAACAGCAACTTTTGGATCCTTTTTTTCTATTTGTTTATTTGCACTTTTCAGTTGTGTGATTATGTTGTGCCTTCTTCTTCTGCAATGGTAAAATGACACTTGACTGGAAA
>JAQFJA010085795.1:0-10575 GCA_029874485.1 Naso brachycentron
TAGTGTAGTCAGTGTAGTTAGTGTATTTAGTGTAGTCAGTGTTGTTAGTGTAATTAGTGTAGTCAGTGTTAGTGTAGTCAGTGTAGTTAGTGTAATTAGTGTAGTCAGTGTTAGTGTAGTCAGTGTAGTTAGTGTAATTAGTGTAGTCAATGTAGTTCTTAGGTTATTAAGCTGGGGGTCGGTGCTCTCGTCTGTCAGTAAACTGAGTCTCCTTTAGGACTCAGTGGTGAACAGGGGGAATCTGTCCCAGCCACTGAAATGGAAAAACACTCAGCTGCTCTCAGCCTGGATTATGGTCTGTTCACAGAAGCACTGTCGGAGTTACAGTAGTGATGCAGAATCACTGTCATCAGCATGAGTCAGATCAAAGTGTTTGAGGTTAGTTCCTGTATTTTTCGACCTCTGCAGACTTTCCAGTGTACAGTAGTTTAGGTGCAGTGTCCTGGTAGGGATGATGACTTTTCATCCAAACAGAAACAGATCCAGAAAAGAAAGATAAACAAAGGCAATGGTTTGAAAGAATAAAGGCAGAAATAGAAAATAAAAACACATTTTGATGTTTAGAACAGTCTGAACTCTGATGACACCAAACAGAACAAAGTGTGAGTCCTCTAACAAGAAGGTGCTGTCAGGTGTGAGAACATAATAACCTGCAAACACAAGGGTCTGTGGGTAGAGAGATGTTTATATCTTACAGCTAGCACCGGCTCCTCACACTTGACAAGTGAGCAGAACAAAATATCCAGAGTGCTGCCTGTATTCAGCCTTTTCAGGAGTCTCATATGTTTCACCAGCCAAATTATCTGTCCAACAAAACAAGCTGCTATTGCGTCATGTGACTTTTGTTTTCAGAGCCTGGTTGGCTGAAAATTTGGCAGTGGGAAGTGGAATGAACCAATATTTCCATTTCAGGTGTGATCACACACTGTGACACTGCAAACAACAAGCACAGTTGCACCTTCCTCCCTCCTCATCCTGTGATTCTGCTCATGAGCTCTTCTTTCTCTCAGCTGATGAGCATGAAAAGTTTAGAGTTAAACTCTCTGATGGTTTCCTGTTGAGATAAACAAACACATTTTCACTCTAACTAAAGTGTTAGTGTAGTCAGTGTTAGTGTAGTCAGACAGCAAAGCCAAGGAAAGCCCAAACGGTCAATGGAAGTTATTACAATGTTGACTCAAGTTCAGTAACAGTAAATCAATGAGCTGGAGGTGACATCAGTGCTTCAAATATGGATTCTGCTGCAAAGAAGCTACAAATTCTAACACATGGATGCTTCACATCCATGTCCATCCCATCAGTTTCATGGTACCATCAATATAGTACCTGAACAAAGTCCGGATATACAGAGTCATCATTTTGTCATTTTATCCAATCAGATATTTGTGTGAAATTTTGTCCGTGTATGCATTCTTGAGTCACAGCCAAAACCTTGTGTCATGGGGTTAACCCATGCCTGTTAAGTATGTAGCACACAGCCCTTCACACAGTCAAGAGACATTTATTCTATTTAAATAACATCTTGCAGGCAGATAAAATAGGATTGTGTTACATGTGTTGTTGTGTTAGTTCAGTGTTGCTATACTTACCTGGGGTGTGTGTGTGCATGTGTGTAGGCTAGTCTGTACTGTTAGCATGTTAGCATTAGCATGCTAAGCTAACGGACGCTAATGGTACATCCTTTGGGTTTGCAGAACCAGCAAAGTTCACAGTAATCATCACCAGTGTTAAGAATAACCACAAAGAAACACACGATGTAATGTAAGATCATTTTTTGGTGTATTTGTGATGTTATTGTGTTTTAACTTCTCTCTGTTATCTTGTGTTTAGTTTACCTGGTGGCACACTGGATGTGGGAGGGTACCAAGGTAGAAGTAGAGAGGGGGGGAACTGGAGTGTTCCATTGTGAGCCGCTTCAGAGGGGTGTTTTGTGGTACAGTTTAAATGCTTGAGAATGTATGAAATGTTGATGTCCATAGAAATGTTTAGATAGATGGACATATCATGGTTGAGGTGATTGATTGTAACTAACTATGGTTTGTCTTGTAGGAGGAGCTTCAGGTGTAAAAGCAGAGGCAGAAGCTCCTCTCGAGGAGTGCAGTTTGGGGCCGTGACAGTAGTATGTACTAGTGCTCCAAGCCAGGGACCTAGTGTTGGCCGTTTTTCTTCTGTTTGTTTGATTTAGTTACCTTTTGATAGTTTGAATAGTTTTTAGCTTTTTCTTTCTTTTTGCATTGTTTTTCTTTTTTTTGTTTTCTACTATTGCACTTTTGCACATTCCGCACCTGCACTTTACATGGTGTCTCAATAAAAGGAAAAACCAGGTGAAGCTGACTCCATGATTCCTTCTTCCACCACGGGGCCAAATCTTACAGTATGTACTGTATTATGTCATTTTAAATATGTGTCAAACCCCAGGAATAATAGCTGCAGCCCTACTGTCGCTGATAGGGATCCTAATAAACTAAACTAAACCACTGCAACTTTTTCAAATTTAGGCTTCAACCAAGGTGATTTATTTATTAATGACTAGCCTTGTTGTATCATGTAGATTTACTGGTGATGCCTTGTGTTGTCTTTCCACAAGTTTATGGGTAAGTTAAATCACAGAGACCCTAATGTTGTACCATTAAGAAATATAATCCAAAGGATCTTAAATCTGCCTATTTCAGTGTCAGGTCCTTTTAGGGACTGCTAAAGCATTTTTAACCAAAATTAATGTAATCTGGATGGATATTTAACTGTTTAGTGACTGTTAGGGCAAAACAAATACCTCCCTCCAAAAGAAGAAATCAAAACATAGGGAACACAAGCTCAGTGTATACAATAATGTGATATATAATAAAAGAGTGATGACAGAGTTCATGTAATTACATAAAGCTAAAGATAAATAAGCAAACATCTCTCACAACAAAGAGGCATACAGTGCATATTTATTTTGTACTGTAACTTGATGATTGTGAGAACTGGTGAGTGTGGGTAAGGTAAAACTTTGCTATCCATATTTTAAATGTGAGAAAATTACATTTGTCTTTTAACTTTCCACCATATCTAACACTTGCTCTGTCTCTGCCTCCATGTGTTAAGGGGTCTGGCACTGAGCAGCAGGTCAGAACTTAAGCAGGTGCTTGAAAGGAGGAAGAGGGTGGAGAGTGATCGGGAAGAAGAGGGGCAGAGCAGGACTCCTCTGGAAGATTTGCTTCTAAAACGTCAGCAGAGACAACTTGAGGTAATAAATGCTGTTAATGGGTTTATAAAAGTGTCAGCAGTGGAGCAATCAAAAGCACTACCTTGAGGGATCAAATAGAAAATGCGACAAATATAGCTGGCAGTGCCTATGTGGATCCAATATAGTAGGGCAAGACACAACAGTATCTGACATAGTAGAATTTTACCCTTTACATATTATCATCAGTATGAGCTAGGGATGCATAATATTGGATTTTTGCCGATATCTGATATGCCAATATTTCACAACTCATTTGGTTAATAATCAATACTGATACTGATATATATGAATATTTTTTTCTCAAACATAATTGTAGGGATCAGCAGGTCTCTTCTGCAATGGAATTTACATACAATATTATTATGCATACTCTTATTGTGCTGGCCTGTCGGCAAATGCAGGCATAAAATACAAAGCTCAAAATTAAGTAATATACATTCCAAAAAAAGAAGAAAACAATTTGAACTTACATTAGTAAAACATGTTATATTTTTTTTATGACATCTGCTTTTAAACAAAACAAGTTCAACTAGAAGAGACTTCACCTCACAAAATGAAATGCAACAGTTTATTTGACAAATGGGTTATGGCGCAGACTCAGCCTCCACGCTGGGTCAACCAGGGAATGAGCAGATCCTGGCAGAGCGCTCTGCAGGAGGGTGTCTCAGCCTGCCCAAGCAGGGAGTCCTGAGTCCTCAGGTGGAAGGTGGAGTTGGGGTGGTGAAGGGTGCCTGCAAGATGATCAAGAAGATCAATGAGAATAAAGCACCACTTTTGAACATGATGAGACATAATAGAGAGACAGAGCGCAGGCAGTGACTGGATAAATGGGATGCAGTGGGTGGAAGGAAGACAAAGGAGAGGCTGGACTGAGAGGGAGAAGGCGCAAATGACCTGGCTTGGTCTCAATGTTGAACTACAGTAAACTTAAATAAGATATATTCTACTTCAAACTGGATGATGCTCTCCCTGAAACAATCATAACAATACCCACAACCAGGGCGAATATGGCCTGTTTCACAAGTGACAAAGTAAGTAAACTTAAAGTCTGTCCAGGGAACAAGTGAAAAATAGCACTGACTCAGGCGTTTAATCAAGGAAACAAAAGCCTATTATTTTATCGGTTATTATATCGTTGGATATCAACGTGCTGGCTGATATCTTATTGTTAATTTTAAAGCCAATATCTGCCGATACCGATAACATGCTGATAATATCATGCATCCCTAGTATAAGCTGTGCTCACAGCAAGGTAGGTTTTAGAACACAGTGAACAGGAAAGTAGCGGAGGATTTTTTAAATTAGTGTCAGATAGCGGGAAAGCTCAAATGTTTACTATTTGCCTTTTACCAACTTGGTAGCCATATCTGACTAAATTTGCTGAAATGCTAAAATTCCCCCACCCCCATGAATATGCTGTGAGGAATCATGTCTTACTCTCAAATTACATATATTTTCCTTCACCGTGAACTAGTATTTAATGCCATCTTTATATGAAAACGTATTGTCAGTGTTTCTCTTTTCTCTTATTAGAGGGAGAGGGAAGAAGAGGAGAAGGTACAAGAGGAAGCCCAGTTGATGGAATTTGTTAGAGTGCGACAGAACCTAAGAAAGATCCACTCAGCCATTCAGAGCAAGGCTGCAAACTCCTTAAGTGCTGTTGAAGAATGCACTCAAAATGTAAAATGAAGTCTGAGGCTGAGTGTATTCAACACTCACTGCACTTCATGTTCAAAAGTAACAATAATGTGCATGCTTGAAGACATTAGTATAAAGGACTTTAGTACAAACTTTTAAAGATTCAGAGATACTTATGGAAACAGTATTCATTTTATACTGTAAAGGAATGTCTTCTGCCCCTTTGTGTAAATTGAAAATTTCTTGTTATTGTTCTTTGTTTCTTGTTATGTATTAATGGTATGTCGTAGAAAATATGATCTCATGTAACGTCAAATTTCTAAACAACATCATCATCACATTTTGTGTGCTTGTCAAAGATTTCTTTAGGATCTGATTGTTTTGATTGATTCTCAACTAATTATGTGGAAAAAAAAATAGCAATACCTGAAACCTGATAAACTTAGGATATCTATGTTAATTGTAAAAGTATGTTAAAATTGTATGTAACTGAGGATGTTAGGCACACAGTGAATCTGAGAAAGATTGCCTTCAAGAGCAAGGACACAGGAGAATTAAAGCATGTAGAATAGGAGTTAAGGGGGAAACTATTAGAGGCAAGGAGGGTAAACAAGCTACAATTGGAAAAGGCTTTTAAATGGAACAACACCAGACATCTATGGGACACTATGAAGAGGATGGTTTGGTTGTCGACAACTCAGAAAGCACTGGTGGCACTGGTGGCTGATAATGAAGCAATGTTTCAATTAACATGTTCCTGCACATTAGCTTACTTTATAAGTTACAAAAGGGCCCACTACTTAATTTTTTGCCTGCTTCTTTCCTTCTTTTTGCCCTTCTCCAAAGACTAAAAAAATGTCTGTCTTTTTGGTGCAGTTTGTTACAAAGTAACCTAGCAACCAACAGCTAGCTATTACAACACCTGTTCAGCTGAGTAGTACATAAACACCCCATTTACACCTGGCATTAAAATGTGATCTGTATCTGGATAAGTTATCCGGATAGGGAAAAACACATGTTAAAGCAGGGTGTAAATGCGTCGAGATCGGATTGTGATCGGATCTGCAAGACCACATCTGAAGGTAGTCTGGCTCACATTGTGTTTGGATCTTATGTAGGTGTAAATGTAATCTGTACAACTTGCTGGCATTAGGCTTGCTGCAGCCCACGGTGGTCAGTGTTACCGGTCCCACCATCATTTTGCCGCAGAAAGGACCTAACATTACTTCAGAATATTTCGGGCACTAATAAAGAACTTCGTAACCTAACTGAATGAGGAGTTTGTTTGTTCATCTGTCTTCTGCAGGCAGCTCATCATCGCTCTGTTCTTGTTCCATTACTTTCACAGATGTTGTGATGTTGTAAAAATGTTCCCAGACATATTTAAAATGAATCCGATGTCAAAAAAAAAAGACCATTGTTTTGCTCCACTGACATGTTGTTGATGAACGACAGTGTTATGCTAGCTAAGCTTATTGAACACATTGCTTTTCCTGTGATTAGCCAACTTCAGAATAAAAGTTTACACGTATTTTGCCAGTTAAATGCTTTTAATGTGATGCAGTAGTTGTAAGAAATGTTCCGTTTGCATAAGCAGTAACTTGACTCTGTGCTCTGCATATAGTCGGTGTTCATTACGTTTCATGTAAGAAACTTCACACGCTCAGGTTTTGTTCCAGAGGAGAGAGACCCAATTTCAATGTGGATAACGAGAATGGATTAAAATTACCAGGTGTAAATGTTAAGGCGAGATCAGATCTTTTATTATCTGGATAACTTGTCCGGATAAGGATACAGGTCCCATTTTAACACCAGGTGTAAAAAGGGGTGAAAGTTAAATCAAAGATAGTCAGTTATTACCACAAGATCCCTCACTCTAGGCTGTGCCAATGGTGTGAAATGGTACATACACTTCCTGTCTCCTAAGTGGGTGGAGTTATGTCTCCCATGGAGACAATTAGGAAACACCATCCGTTTGCCTCGTCTGGAAGTGTTATAATGTCATGTGAATGGATTGCAGTAGATGGAATTTGTGTTGCATGATATTTGTTTGATGTAAGTTTTAACTTAGATAAGTTTTAACTCTCCTCCATGAATCGCCACCTTATAGTGGTAGAGGAGTTTGAGTAGAGGAGTTTGAGTGCTCTAATGACCTATGGGGCCATGTTGTTTTGTTGCTGTTGTTTGCCCCCGTAGGGTCTCCCAAGGCAAACTGGTCCTAGGTGAAGGGCCAGACGAAGAGCATTTCAAAAGACCCTTATTAGGAGCAAAAACAGGAAACAGGGTACCCTGCCCGGAGAATCAGGCCTGGGAAAAGGGCCTGTTGGCGAGTGCCTGGCGGCCAGACATTCACCCATGGAGCCTGGCCGGGCCCAACCCGAAGCAGGGACATGGGTCTGTCCTCCAGTGGGCCCACCATCCACAGGAAGAATCATAGGAGTCCGATGCAATGTGGATCGGGCAGCAGACCAAGGCAGGGGCCCTGGCGGTCCAATCCCTTGTCACTGAAGCTGGCTATAGGGACACGGAACATCACGTCTCTGGTGGGGAAGGAGCTGGAGCTTGTGGAAGAGGTAGAGCAATACTGACTAGATATAGTCGGACTCACCTTGATACATAGCATCGGCTCTGGAACCAATGCCCTTGAGAGGGGCTGGACTCTCTTCTATGCTGGAGTTGCTCCTGGTGAGAGGCGGAGGGCAGGTGCTGGCTTACTGATAGCCCCCCGACTCTCTTCCTGTTCATTGTGATTCACCCCAATGGACGAAAGGGTTGCTTCCCTGTGCCTTCAGGCCTGGGAATGTGTCCTGACTGTTGTTTCCACTTATGCACCAAACAGCAGTTCAGAGTACACACACCCTTTCTGGACTCCTTGGGATGGGCGCTGGAAACCACCCTTAATGGGGACATGTCCTTTTGGGGGACTTCAAAGCTGACGTGGGCAATAACAGCATGACGGGGGGGCGTTATTGGGAGGAATGGCCTGCCCGATCTGGACCCGAGCAGCGTTCAGTTGTTGAACATCTGTGCCAGTCACAGTTTAGAATAGAATAGAATAGAATAACTTTATTGTCCACCGTAGTGGAAATTTGTCTTCGGCCTCTCCTGGCAACAGACACAGCCAAATCCACATTCATCCCTCAACATAAAACATTAAAGACATACAACAAGGTAAGAGCACATACAAAAAGATAAAAGCACATGCAACAAGGTAAAAACAGCAGACAATTTTTTTTTTTCATCATGCCATTTGCTTTTGTGTTGTGGCTAATCTATTACTTCCAAGGTGTCCATTTGTTTATTGTCCAGACTGTATAATCCCTGTAGGTCATGAGGCAAAAAGAAATTTTCTTTCTGGACTCACACTCCTTCAGGAGCAAAGAGGGTTTCCCCAGTGAGCCCTACAGGAATCTGTTAAGGTCACTAAGAATGAGTATTGTGGCGGTCACATTCCCCTGACCTGCCTTCATTAAGACCATTTATAAAGACTCAAGTTCAATGAGGAGGCACTATAGAAATGTATTATGTACTAAGGGACTGTTCAACAGTCAAAGAAGAATGGCATTCTGAAAGCTGCAGTTGACATGCCAAATTTAAGTCAAAGGAAAGATTGAAATCCTCTTTACTGAACATTTTCTTACAAGCATTTACCTATTTGTATGGCATTGCCCAGTTCTTGGCTGCGTTCAACTCTTCAATTGTTTTTCCCATTCAGTGAACTGTAATTTGTGATAGAGTTCATGTTCTGAAGCTGTTTGTGTTATAAAGCTATTCATGCTCTGAACAGCTGTTTGTATTCTGTACCATTTTTCACTTCTATTGGAGCAGACAGGTGTGTACTTTTTAATGTGTCATTTGACTTTTGTTCTTTGGTTGCCCAGGGGTGTTGCACAGAAAATTGTTGTAGGATCCTGGACAGAGAAGACCAGTCTGGATGTGGAGGTATTGTTTGCAATGTCAATATTGTATTGTGTCATAATCAGCTACAATGAACAAACTATAACTTCTCTTCTTCAAGGGGATTCCGAAGCAGACCCATGGGAATGATGGTGGTGTTTTCATGATAATGGTGAGATATTGATATGACGTGTCTTATTTCTCCTGAACACTATTAATTTGTAAGTGAATGTAATCATGACTCACTACCACCTCTTAAACTTGACAAACAATCCATATTTTGTGTCACTGATGCAAGTGCTACAGCAGCGAACAGAGTGGGCCTGAAATGTCTGTGCGGAGCAGGGGAACGGGGGAACTTTCAGTAGTCTTGCATAGCCACTTCTTTATCTAGCTGCTCTGTTAGCGCTGAAGTGGTGGACACATCTGCATTTGTAGAGCAGTCAAAAAGATCGCCCTCTCTCTGAAATTACATGTGACTGGCCAACATCTCCAATCATGGGCTGGTTATGATACGTTTGTTATGTGTTAAATTTGGCTTTTCATAAAAAATTGTAATTATAGTATGTCTGGTACTTTGCCATGGAGGCAAGCTTTGACTTCAACATTGTGAGTAGGGCAAAACAGAACATACTGTATCAATATGCCATAAGAAATTGAAGGCTAATTTAGTAATTTCACTCTTGATCTAGAATGACATGTCTCTCCTGAAAAGGTGGTGGTGAATTATCTTGGTGGAAAGCCTAGGGCTGGATGGGTATGTTGCAATGCTACAAAAATTAATTGAATAAATAATATCTGCATACATTTATTATCAACAGGACTTTGGGGCAACACCTAGCTCCAAAATCCAACCTTTTTGAAGAAACTGTCTTTGCAGGCATGGAAGGAAGTTTGCCCACTTCACAGAAGAAGGCAGCGCAACCCTTGGTTGGTAAGTTGGAAACAGTAGAGCAAGAAAACAATTTCCATTCCATTATTTTACAACCCTCCCAGTGCATGTGAATTTCTTCAGTGTTCTAATTCATCACCACTTTACTCCATGTTTCTTTTCAGTGAGCGACAATTAATTGCCCATTACTTGGACAAGAATTTGATTGAGGAAGCACGACAAAAGCTGGAGGACTACAAGGTGAAACCAGGAAGAGCACTGCAGTCTGAACAGTTTTTAAAAAGACTTTGACCCCACCAAATTCTTCAATTTCTCCACCTCGTGGCTGTTTGAATTTTTCAAAACACCAATTGACTTTTCCGTTGTTCTTTGTGTTTTATTTTTAAAGTACATATACTGTATATACGTGGCTGGCTTTGTTTACAGCAGCTAAAGCTAAGTCTGTTTTCCTAAACAAAAAGTCCATTGCTTTGAAAATACATACTCTGGAGTTCTGTGACTGACAACCTTACTTATTTCGGAGCTGCAGCATGCTTTTCTTTCTAATTGCTGTCTGATGGAAAGGTAAGTTATGAAATGTTCGCACCGGTGTCAAGTGCCTACAGGAAGCTGCTCAGGAGGCAGAGAGCCCAGTCATCTTCTGCACTAGACAACAAATTTCAGAAGGAAAATAGTGGCTTTAGTGTTGTTGGAGGAGAAGCCTGGATTTCAATTTAGCACTTTTCCTTAATGTCTGATGACATATTACAAAAATAATAATACATACATTGGTGGAAATGTATCGTTTGCCTTTTTGAGGTTTGGATATTGCATTTTTTTATTTATACATGGGGTTGCTCTCGGAATGTCTGTGAATATTCTCATTCATCCAGGTCATTGTTCTCTCTGGGCAAATTGAATCGTAGGCAACTGGACTTGT
>JAQFJA010085841.1:0-10570 GCA_029874485.1 Naso brachycentron
TTGCTTTTTTTTAAAAAAAAATAGTATTATTATCATCATTGTTATTACTCCTACTGCTACCACTGCTATACCTACCTTGATTTGTTTTTCTTCTCTGTGTGTTTGAGGTTTTTTTACTTGGTTGTTGTTATTTATTCATGCAAACTTCGCCCCCATGATGGGTAAATTTGAGGGTTAGCTTGGTTTTCTTTTTGTTCTATGTTGATAACTATGTAAAACTGGATAAAACATACTTTTAAAACTATAGATTCTACACATCAAAATCCCAATAAAGGTACATGAAAAAAAAAAATTCTCAAGCATATAAAATTATTTCCTGAATAAGAAAACAAAATCTCTGCATTTTTGGTGTATATTTGATTCTAATGGCAAGATTTCAATCAATAAGAAAAGCTGATTGGAACATTTTAAACCAATCCATCAATATCACAACAGCTGTCTCGTGCCCTTTATGCTGATTCTTTTTCTTTGCACACAGCCTGTCAAAGAATGTCACACTTCTTTCAGTTCACTTGTCACAGATGTCAAATTTCTCTCCAGCACTACCTCAAACATTTATACCTGCTACCCCATGTCTATCCCATATCGCCATGGTGACAGAACTCACTGTATTGAAATATAAAATATTACCAACATTAGCTGATCCTGAACTACAAAAATAATCTCCCTAATAATAAAGACTTGTCAAAACACTGCTTTCACCTCTGTTGGATACACTTTATAATGATCAGTCAGTACATTGATGTTCTTCAATCCAGTATTGCTCTGCAGTAAGTAGATCTACCTTGCTCTCTTTCTTCTTAACCAATACATTCCATATCATCCACTCTGACCTGCTGTATTGTCCCTCATGTAAAACTCTACATTTTTTCCTCTGTCTACTAGATCCTTAGGTCAAAGAAAGCTGTAGTGATGCCACACAGAGAAACTTATTGCCATGAGAAAACACTAAAAACATTGGTACTGGGACAAATACATTATGTTTTCTGGAGTGTCTCAACACGACCTTTTACCTTTGTTATACACACAATAAATCAGATTCGGCAGGAGTGAGGTGTCCCATGGTAGTCTTATGTACTGATACCACCAAACATGTCCGCATACTTTCTGGCTGCGAAGCAGCTGGTCACAGTCACTCAAGACAATATTTGTGATTCCACTGATGCACAGCAGCAAGTTTCAGAAGCATCCCAGAAGGAGCTCTCCATGGAGGGTCTTTTTCATTTTACGTAATCTCCATCAAGCTGCACTAAACAAAATGAGCTGGACAGAAAACCAGACACACGAATGGCGAGAGAATCTGGTGAATTTTCAAAATAAAACACCCTGTGCAGAATGCCGATTGTATTACATCATCAAACTGACAAAAAACAAACAAACAAGCAAGCAATTTAAACACACAGCCTATGTTGAAGTACAGGAATTATGCGAAAATGACCAGATCAACAAAATCTGTGTATAGCCATGCACACAGTACAAGATCTTGAAAATCTTAACAGATTTTGAAACGTAAGAGACCCCACAAATGATCTAAATTAGTGACAGATTTAACAGTTTTGTTCTTACAGTGTGTGGTGTGCAACGAGATGACCAACACACGCACACCACACACTAACAGATTCCATCCACCAAAAACCAGAGTCGTGACTCTCAAACGTGACTTTAGAGTAAACAAGCATGGCAGACTACCTGGTAGTTAACCTGGTTGGCCATGCAAGCTACCTAGCACAACCACTGCTGTAGCAATTTCGATCCAGCTCCTCTCTGTATCAGTTTGATTGTTGTATGTTTTACAGGGCATGTTGTATAAACATGCTAACAAGTTGGTCCTCCATTTATGAGGTCCATCTCACTTTATGTTTTGCATTTGTCATCATCGCCATGGCTATGTTTCTTGTGTTTTATCTTCAGTCAGCTTGCTTCGTGATAGGCTATCATTCCGTTCCACATGACAATCCACAGAGTGCGTGCTCAGCTGCCCTCAGTGTTCCCCCCATGCAACAGGATTCCTGATCGTAAGTATTGAACATGTTTGATGTGTTGAACAGGCTTTAGAGCACACCATAGCACTGAGATAGCATTGGTGAAAGTAACTAATGACCTTTTGTTAGCATCAGACAAATAACTTGTCACTGTACTTGTCTTGTTAGACCTTAGTGCTGCATTTGACACCACTGACCACCATATTCTACTACAGAGACTGGAACATTTAATTGGCATTAAAGGAACAGCACTAAGCTGGTTCAAGTCCTACTTATCAGATCGCTTTCAGTTTGAACGATGAATCCTCTGTGCACAGTAAAGTTAGTCACAGATTTCCTCAAGGCTCAGTGCTCGGGCCAGTACTTTTCACCATGTATATGCTTACATAACATAATTAGAAACCACTCCGTTAACTTTCACTGCTACACAGGTGATTGTCAGTTGTACTTATCGATGAAACCAGATGAAACAAATCAGTTCGCAAAACTTCAAGCGTGTCTTAAAGACATTAAGTCCTGGATGACCTGCAATTTTCTACTGCTGAACTCAGGTAAGACTGAAGTTATTGCACTTGGCCCTAAACAACTTGGAAACAAACTAACCAATGACATAACTAAATGGTTTTACTCTTGCCTCCAGCACCACAGTGAGAAACCTGTGGGTTATTTTTGATCAGGATTTGTCTTGTAATTCCCATATTAAACAAATCTCAAGGACTTCCTTTTTTCACCTCAGTAACATAGCAAAAATTATCTCATAAAGATGCAGAAAAAATAGTCCATGCATTTGTTACTTCAAGGCCGGACTATTGCAAGTCATTATTTTCAGGCTGCCCCAATAAGTCTTTAAAGAGTCTAAGCTGATGCAAAATGCTGCAGCATGTGTGCTTACTACAAGAACTAATATTGACAGTGTAGCGGAAAACACTATGTGTTCAATATTAATAAGAAAAGCCTATTAATATTGAGGAGTGATAAAATTTGATTGGCCTAGTCCAGACAGAAAAATTAGTCGGGCACCACCTCCTGGAGTTATTCAGTTAACGTTATCATTAATTCTGGAAGAAATTAATGATGTGGAATATATGGTTATGGACAAAAACAAGAGAACCAAGCAATTATCTCAAGGAACGTAAGTTCTTGACCGTGATAAGAGATCTGCTAGTCTTTTACTGTCAGAAGAAACACTCAAACCACTGACTTAAGCTATTTACAATTTATTTACAGATTAATAAATAACATGACAACAATTGAGAGTGAATAGGCCTATATGAACTGTTGATGAAATGAAATGAAAGTTTAAGTAGGCTACTGAGCAGACTAATGATGGTGAAAAAGGATGAAACTCGATGCTACGAATGAGATGTTTGGAAATTGTTTTTTGATTAGATGGTTAGATTGGTAAACTATTGTATTATTTTAAGATTGAGCTAAATTAATGATTTCAGACATCACCTCATTAAGCAGCTGGGTTGAGCTCATGTGAAGGCTTTAGGCCGACATGAAGTAGATGAGAGGAGGAGGTGAAGCTCACTGCGCAGCTCTCCCACAGCTGGCGAGTGGTTCTGAATGGCCGAACCGCAGTCGGTCCTGATGCGTTCTCACTCTCTCCAGTGCTTACGGCAGACGTCTGTTGACTCTTTTCAGGGGAAGTGGTTCTCCACAGGATGCTTAAAAATGCAGTTGCAGCTTTTTCTTGGGTGATGCTCAAAAATCGAAGAACTTTAATAGTCTTGAAAAAGTTATAGTTTAAATCGCGTGGCAAACTTACAAAAATGTTTCAAAGTTCATTTAGGAAAAATAGTAAAATGTAATTCTGCTTTAAATTAGCTTGGCTGCAATGATAGAACTTCTTGATGTTCTTTCAACTTAAAAAAAACTTGTTGCAAAAATTAATGATCGTGATCATGACAGACTAAACTCAACTTTCTCTAAACTTTTTCTAAACCTACTCTAAACGCGTTTAGTAAAATTAAGGATGTGCAATGTGGCCTGCACACGGTGAAGAACCTTAGGGTGTCTTTCAGATGATTGTGAGAGAGAGAGAGAGAGAGGAAGAGGAGAGGAAAGAGAGCGAGAAAGAAGCGTGCCAAAACTATGGCGCATAGGTATTTAAAGCACCCTAGCTCAAACAGCCCCTGATGATTATCTGCCAATGAGAGGTCAGCGTATCGTGGCAGGAAGTTCTGCCTTTTGGATGCTCTGCCAGTGAGGAATCGGTGTATATCTGATTTACAACATGATAAGAATCTCTTTGTCTTCAGAGCAGAGCATTTGCAAGGTTATGAGAGAAAATGATTTTAACTTATAAAATGAGGTTTTGCGCCTAAAGAATTATTCTCCTTTTCACCATGTACCACAAATATACATGAAATATTCAAGGTGTGATAAGTAACAACATTTATACCTAAATAGGTGGGTTAAAGACAATTTTAAGACACAAAGCATTCATTACTTCTACTTTGATGGAAACATAATGTGATTACTCAAACTGTTGTTCAGACTTATATCAAAATGAGCAATGCTAATGTATAAACATGTAGGAACTTAAAAGGAACAAAGTCTTATACTGCGGATTCATCTAATATAAGAAAAATTTACAAACAAATAAAAGTTTCATGTATTTGAGATGTAAACTATAAAACAGTTGTGTTAACTTACTATCAGACTAAGATGAGACTATATTAACCAGTTAACATTTGCTATGAAAGAAAAACACAATTATCTCTTCAAAAATGTGTTGTGCAAAATCTAATTAATGGTTCAAAAGGAAATATAATGTAAACTCACATTAGAAAGATAGGATTTCCACTAATTCCAAATAAAAATATGTTTGACACAGGATTTTGTTACATAAAAGTGGATAAAACAATTATTTAATGATGGTTTCAACATTTCTGTAAGAATAGA
Organism: Naso brachycentron; assembly: GCA_029874485.1. Classification (NCBI taxonomy): domain Eukaryota; kingdom Metazoa; phylum Chordata; class Actinopteri; order Acanthuriformes; family Acanthuridae; genus Naso; species Naso brachycentron. The sequence goes on from JAQFJA010085841.1 coordinate 4,893, forward strand.
TCTGCAGAGACTCTGTGCATTGCAGGTCCTGTGATTTATGATCCTGGAACATTCTCTGTGAGCTTAGGAGGAGGGGAAAAGGTGCTAGAAAAACTTTACTTTAGTCAGAATGTGATTAGGAGGGAGAAAATCAATCATTTTATCAATGCTGAAATGTCTTAATGAATCAACAAGTTTATCCTGTTATGGATAAATCCACAACTAAAAAAAGCTAGTTCAACATGTACTTTCATCTCTTGCTCAGTTACACTCTTTTTCTGTTCTCTGTCATTGTCCTCTACAGTATCTTCGCCTGCTGTGATGTCACCAGCGATGAAAAACCAGTCAGATGCCAGCATTACTCCTGTCCTAGCCACTTGCCTGGTGTGTCTCCTCACTGTCAGCATCCTCTTTTGTATCTTTGCCTCTGTATTGAGGCTGCTCATTAAATTGACTGAATTCCTGCGCAGCGCCAAGGTGATGCAATGGTTAGCATTGTCACCTTGCCGCAAGAAGGTCCTGTGTTTAAATTCAGCCTTTCTGTGTGGAGTTTGCATGTTCTCCCCGTGTCTGCATGGGTTTCCTCTGGGTGCTCTATAGTCAAAGACATGCAAGTTTATTGACTTAGGCTTTATTGTCCCTGAGGGTAAATTCCTTCTTACAGCACTTTACGCATCAGACAACCATTACATCCAACAACAGTATCAACAGTAGAAAAAAACATACAACACATAGAAGCTACATGTAGCAGTGTAATACACACAAGTGACTCTAAATTGCCCATAGGTGTGAATGTGAATGTGAGTGGTTACTTGTCTCTATGTGCCAGCCCTAGGATGAACTGGGTATACCCCACCCTTGCCTAATGTCAGCTGGTATTGGCTCCAGCTCCCCCTTAACAGTGCCAGTGGTTAGGGATATTGAATGAATCAATGTGAGTACCTGCCTGTGAGCTGCACAGCTGTGGCAGCACACTCGTGGTATGAGGTTTTATTTAAATAAAGCACTGATATATATAACATATATTATATATGAATTAATGTCGGATTTTTAAACTTTATTTCTCTTTTTCTTAGATGACAGAGAATGCCCTCATTTATGCCTTCACACTGATCTACGACCTGAAAGTGTCTGGCAGAGGTCACATCATAAGGAACCAGAGCGCTGTCAGTGGAGTGGAGTGTCACTACCCAAGGTGACTTGAAATCTGGATCAGTCTGCAAAGACCCCTTTAGTTACTGTGGAACAGTGAAGACACAAGTTTTGTTTAATAGGAAAGAATTATAAAAGTTTAAAAATCTCAACTCTCAATTCATACCTTAACCTAGGACCTAACCAAAAGGAGACACCACCTTGGACACAAGACTGAACTTCTCAAACCATTCCCAGAATCTGATGGATCACAAAAACTGATTAACTGTCTTAATTGTGAGCTCCAAAGTAATTATGTGTACTTTCTTTAACACACTTGCCATGCAGTCATTAATGCCCCAAATTGAAAGTTGCTAATTTTAAGAGCACATTAAGCATCCTGAATACATTTAAGTTTTTGAGTGATGGAAAACGTTTGCTCTCTTTAAATTAGTGAACTTCAATGCTCAATATGCCATTGTTTCAATTTCAAAAAGTTTTCTGTGGTGAATGGTATGTACAGAATTGATATGGCATACATATGGCTATGTATGCTAGGTGCATACTGTTATTGTGCAAGTATAAATTCAGCTTTTGCTTTATATTAATGTTTCTTTCACACTCTTTGTTCGTCCGAGGATTAGCCAATGCAGACACTGTTGCTAACTGTGGCCTACCTGGATAAACCAGGATCAATCACCCATATAGACCAGAGAACAGCACAAATGCTTTAAAGTTATCTAACATACATCAAATTAAACTTGGGCAGTTACTGTGGTGTCGGTTTAACACAATTATTCTCTTTTCTTTCTCTCTTTAAGGTTTGAACTGTCATAACTGTAAGTGAGGCAGCATTTGCAACATTACCTGAGGCTATTGCCGTTTAGCTTCTCAAAACCACTGTATGCTGATTTATTCATGTTTCTCCCGAAAATCCAGTAGCATTCTTCTGTTTGTAACAAAGTCCTCAAACCAATTTTTTTTAAAAAGTAAATAACAACATAGCTAGGGGAGCTTAAGATCTAGATTCATTGACATTTCTCAACAGTTTGATAGGCAAGCAGTGCATGCTTCCTCACTACGTGGTGGCAGTTTGCAGACTTGCAGTAAAACCATTAAGATTATATAAAATGGTTTTAGGTCCGAAACTTAGGCCAGTAAGAAACACAACTACCAACATACAATTGACATTCATCCTTTCTCATTCTTGATTCAAGAGGGGGTGCAGTTCTCTGAAAGTTCATGTTGCACAGATTTATTTTGTGCGAGCTGTACTCAATTTCATTTTCAGGAAGCATAGTGTGAGCAGGAGTCCTCTGTATCCTGCCTGGATGACCCACACGGGCTGAGGAGCAGCTGTATGTCTCTCTGCAGCTCATGACCGGTGGCTTCTAGGAACAGCAAAATATAGAATATGTAAATGGTGATTTTTTTTTTTTTAAACACTGATTAAGTTTACTTTGCCTTAGATGACTGGAAGTAGGCGTCAGTCATGCAATACATTAATTCACCCCTTAAAGTGTTGGTGGACAGCTGTGTCACCACCATGAGGCCAGACTCCACCTCTGAACCAAGTCAATCTTGGAACATTTGTTAAGTTCAGAGAAGCCATATGATTTTTTTGTGTGTGTATGTGTAAACAAAGCTATCAGCTTCTCCATCCACATAAGTCTCCAATTCGCTACTGACTTGGGTGGGAAATGACCCTAGAACATGCACTCCATGGGCCAAAAACAGTGGGTGTGAGGAAGCCCACAGAGGCAGTTAGCAACTTTCAATGTTATATATATATAGTATAATGTTTTTAACAATCTTATTTGGACACTTAAAATGTTAAGATTGAGTTGGATCTGGCTCTGCATATTTTTAAACCTTGCTAATGGGAAAATAATATTTACATTAGATTGTTATCCTCTTATTCTGTGTAAAAATAAATGAATACATAAAAATAAGTAGCCTTTTTCTTTCACACTTGTGACAGAAAATATACTCATGTCTGGGTAAGGTCCACTTGACTATAACTACTATGGCAGCCTCTGTGGCAACTAAAAAGGACTTCGTCAATATTGGTACGTCACTCCCTACTGACTGGTTTGCAAACAAACAAAACAAAATGAAACAAAATAACCCTCTGAGTGACATACAAAATTCTGACTTAGAAACGAATGAAGTGATGCAAAATGGCAGCCTGCTTGTCAGGGTAAACGCAACAATCTGTTAGGGACCGTACATTATGTATAATGAGGGGTCACTGGAGGATTTTTAAGTGCTCTGAAAGAAAAGGCTGTGACCCTCCCTCAACCAAAATATATTTTTTCTTGACCCTCCCCAAGTGATTGGGGAAAAAAGGTTGACTCTCCCCTACCAAATGTTTACAAGCCAATGCTTTTCACTGGTTAAAGAGTTTTATAATAACACTTTTTGTTCAGTTTGATCTCTTTAATAGTTGTGGTTTGTGCTCACATTTCTATAAGCAATATATATTTATATATTTTTAGCAGCTCTGCAAATAATGTCAATAAGACTTAGCTTTCCTGAATTATTTCCTTCATACCTCTATCATCCATAACATTCATAACCTTGACCCAATGCTGTGTATGTGGACGACAGCTATTCATTTCATCCACCAGATGTCGGCATGTTGCCATCTGTGTGTCCAAGTTTGGCTCATGGCAGCTTGCGCACTAGTACAGAGCTGCAGCAGGAACGCAACGATAACCATAATGAAGGATAAGCGGGACATCATTTTTAGCTCAGAATGCCTCATTCAGAGGTAAATGGAACGCAGAATAATTTGCTTTTCTCCCTTTTTCACACGGGTTGCCATTGAAGTTCCAAAACAAGGCTCGGTTGGGCAGGCACAGCGGAGATGTTTCATATCAGTGCAGCAACGCCAGATTCATCACTTCATCCACTCGCGACAGATTTTAGAATTGACTGGAAAACGGTGGAATGTTCGACCCTGACAGGACGCCCTCCTCTTGTAAAAATTACAAAAAGGGAGACGGCAGTAAGACGACATCCATGCAGGTGAAGTGATGCCTCTGGCGTTGTGGCTCTACTATGAAACATCTCCACTGCGCACGCCCAACTGAGCCTCGTTTTGGAATTACAATGGTGACCCGTGTGAAAGAGACGAATACCAGTAGGGAGCCACTGATTCGTTAGATACTGTACATGCCCACTATCTGCATAGGCCAAGTGTAAAGAGAGACAGAAAGGGCAGCCAAAGAGAAACGACACCCCGGATTACACCAAACAGTCTGGCCAAGAAGGGAGTTGTTGAGGGAACTCATTATCCTTTTATGAATTCCGGGGAGAAAACTATTCAAAATTTGATTGATTCAAATTTGTATGACCCTCCCCAGGACCCAAATTAAAAGCAGTGAACCTTCCCTCTGACTCAAATTAAAAAAGTATGACCCTCCCCTATTTTCCTCCAATGTACCTCTCCCATAAATATCGAAAGGTCCCTTATCATAGAATTTAAGCATGTGCAGCGTTGGCAACACCAAGTGATAATATAGAAATATACTGTCGCAGTCATTTTCTTTTTCTTGCTGATAATAAATATTTTACATAGTGGCTCTACATATCTATCTGAAAACTAAAAATCTGTGACATTGTAGTGTGTTTAATAAGTCCCAGGATGCTGAATTCAAAATCTGCTCCGTCTCTCAGACATGTCTTCTAGACATTATGACTGTACTGTACTGTAGGTGTGGACAATTCCACAGTGGCTGCAGACGTGAATGGAAATTCCTCTCCCTGTTGAGGACAGCACTAAGATCCAGCAGGACTGACAATAGATAGGTTCAAAGTGGGTCAGCTGTGATCATGGTTTCTTCTGTGTTTATCCTTCTAAATTCTTCTTGGAACATTTCCTGCTAACTGCCTGCTCATGTTTTTTATGTCAAGTTCAGACCATATCTAACCACTTCATGATTTCCGGAAAATCTCATTCATGCTGAATCCTTTGTTGTTGATAAGACTTGTCATGACAACATATTTTTAGTCTGTCTTTACTGGATGTGAGTTTTTCCTGGAGACCATTAGTTGTAAATTATCAAGCAGCTGTTTACCTTTAAACTGGTGCTGCTCAGGATACTACTTTTTGTCCCAATGACAATATTGAAAAGCTTTGCTGTTATTTGACTCTGTTTTTAGAATTACACCTCTTTCCAATGACGTCATGTTTGAAATTACTCATCAACTTTTCATTCCTATGGATTAAGTTAAAAAAATACTTAATTTAAGTTTTTCCATTTACATGCAGAAACATAAACATACAGAAAAATATATTCCCTTCACCCACCCACCCAAGCCACACAGACATGCAAATAGGGACAATACATAAGCGAAAAGTTTAGAAAACAATACAATAAATAATAAAAGTAATTACCATACATACATCTGTAAGCATTCCAGCAAGTACAAGCTTATTTAACAAGACTAGGTTAAAACTATGGCTGGTCCCATTTGGTGAATGCATTTCTTTTTTGGCCAGTGTGCTTTAGTTAGAGGTAATGTGTAACATGAGCATGTTTGGATATTAGTAGTTGTTATGC
>JAQFJA010085857.1:0-10569 GCA_029874485.1 Naso brachycentron
GATAAAGGCTAAAAATGCTACGAAGCCTGAGGGCTTGGTGCTGGGGACACTTAAGTAGGGACATTTATAAATATTACAAAACAGCACACCTGTCAGAAGATATCTGAATCACCGACGGACCGAAATCCTTTCCAGGTCAACATGGGAACCAGATGTAATTAAATGACTTTTTATTTTACCAGTTGTCCTTTAGAATAGTATATGTGAGTGTCATACCAGCAAGCAGCATGGTTTACCGTGTGTCAGGACATGGGCTTACATCAGCCCCAAGTCACAGGAATCATGTTTAATCCCTTTATGCTCGTAGGGCTCATGGGTCAGTGAGAGTTTAGAGTTGTAATTCCTCTGGACTCATTACATCCTCCACTTTATTCTTCACATGCTAATCCTAGATCTTAAAAAAAGCTGCTTAAATGCAGAGGAGACCTGTATGTTTCAAACAGCAACATGACATTTTTTTAGCATAAAAGTGAAACTAAATATATAGATATCACAACATATCTCTAACACTTGAGATGCCTTTGCTGTCTTGTTAAATGTGGCAATCTTTTTTGTCCATTGCGCTCTTTTGTTTCCACCAGATGTGGTCAAATTGTCGGGCTGACTTTTGCAAACGAGTTCCCTTGGCCAGTTTTGTTAAAGCATTTGTATTCCATCTCGGAACATACTGTTACATTTCAGCATAAGACTTGTTGAACCATCTTTCTCCCACAAGACATTTTTTTTTTATTGATCTTTGCCTTCCAGAATGCAAATGCTGGAAAAAAGGGATAATAGATATTTTGTAGATCAACACAATCATTAAATAAAATAATGATAATAATAATAATAATTTTTTAAAGTCAGAGCCCTGTTGGGACAACTGTAGCAAATGAATCCCACTGAAAAGAATGAAAAAGCAAACTGTTTGGGCTGTTAGAAGTGCATTTGCTGAACCAACAAAAATTCTCACCAAAACCAGTGTGTGTTTTCTCAAGGTTTGATAATCATAATGAATTCTCTCCTCAAAAAACGTTTGCAAAATTGACATCTTTGGATACTTTTTAACTGTGCATTATTAACAACTTTATTTTCCAGCCAGCAGTTGTCATGGTCACTGTCTTCTACACCTCTGTTTGCATTACTACACTTCTTTTTACGCTGCACCAACATGGCAGAATGGCATGAAACTGGTTGCGGGAGCATAAACTTATTCAATGGCATAAGCAGACAACAGACAGATAGCATTTCAAACTGTGTTACAGAGGCATAAAATACATTTTTTTAAATGAGACATTAAGAAAACATTGAAATTGCATTTTAAAAAAACAACCAAAACAAAAAAGCCCTAAATAAATATTTAAATATTAAAGAAACTGCTTGTGAAAGACAGTAAAAAACAATAGAAACTAAGGAGCCAAAACAGCTACAGATTAAAAATAAGTTATATGGTAAAGTCTTAGTAAATATTTATGTTCTTAAACCCTGATTTAAACTAGTTAACCACTGAAGGAGATCTCAGATTTTCAAGAAGCTTGTTAGACAGTTGGGGAGCACAGACACAAAAAGCTGCTTCACCTTGCTTGATTTTTAATGTAGAACACTGAGTAAAATGTCTCCCAGGTTAGTAAAGAGTTAATCAGATTATTTGATTCTCAGACCACTGAGTGTTTAAGAGACAAGTGAGAGGATTTTAAGATCTTTTCTTTGGCTCAACTTTCCTGGTGTTAGTTAGGACTCTGACAGCAGCATTCTGGACAAGCTGCAGCTGTTTAATTTTTTACTTAGACCACTGAAGACGACATTACAGCAGTCCAATCTGCTGAAAATAAAGGCGTGGACATGTAGTTTTTCTGTAACTTGATTTGACAGAAAGTATCATTCTTGCTGTTTTTGAGGTGTGGGCTGATTTTGTAATGGTCTTTATGTGAATGTCGCATGCAGCACTGAGGGAGAGCAATACAGAACTGAAATCTTTGATGTGTCACTGTTCAGAGAAATGCAGTCGAGGTTGTTGCTGTTAAAATCCAGACTGAAAAGCATTTAAAAAATTGTTTTGCACCTAGAAAGATTTGAGTTCCTGTAAAACAGCATTTTTGATGATCTTTCCTTAACAAAAAAAGGTAGGTTTGATTTGGGCTTGTGGTTGATCAGTTAATCACGGAGGCATCCAGATTAGAGTTTTATAAAATAAGTTTAATAACTGCAACATTTGGAGAATGCTTGACCGGAGAGAACTATTTACTACCTTGATTAAAAACATTTTGTGCAGTGTCAGTGTGGCGGGTACTGTAGTCAGCTTAAATTTTCAAACAATTTCAAATGATGATGCCAAATCTAGGGGGTAAAAATGTGCAAAATTAAGGAGAGTAGTCTTTTGTGGAGACAGAGGTGACAGCTTCTTTGCTTGACTTACAGACTGCATTATTTTAAGAACTGCATCTGTGGAAAAAAAAAAATATATATATATATATTTGCCATGGATAGAAGTTCAGAAGGGACTGATGCTGAGGAGTTTGTTAGTCAGCCAACAACATTAAATAATATGCATGCATTTGCTTTATCAGTAATGTTAGAGAAGAAGGATTGCCTCGCCCGCTCTTTGTTGTTGTTGTTGTTGTTGTTGTTGTTGTTGTTGTTTTGTTTTAAGTTACAGATGCAAAATCTCTCTTTCCTGATGTCAAATTGAACCTTGAAAATGTTTTTACACTGCCTGCATTTTGTCTTTCAGTTGTTTTTTTAATTTAACCAGTTTCATTTAAAAACATAAAATCCAAAGTATTTCTGATTAGACAAAATTAATAGCGACTTCCCACTCAGAGACCTGATATTTGATAAGACTATGTTTATTGTACTAAAGGCACTGTCTGACACAGTTTGTGGCTGGTGCCAAACTGGAGTCAGATTAGATAAAACAGCTGTGAGTGAGCGTGCACTTGGATCGCACTTTGTTCCTCCTGATGTTTGTCAAAGCAGGAGCTTGTTTCAGCTGTTGGGATTATGTGACTGTACAGACACTGGACGTGACTGAGACAGGTACCAGATGGTCTGTAATTGCTAAGATTTCTTTGACTATGGTATCAGCTGGTAAAGATCACTGATATGCTTAAGGAAGTTGCCTGTGGTCTATCTTATTGTCGATAGAGTGATGATGTCTATGGTTATTGCTGCCCAATGGTTCATTCATCTGATGAAGAATCAGGGTAGCAGCTTTAACAAACTCCTTCAGTGTGTGTGAGGGAGAGTAGGGGAGGACCTGGGTTGTTGCTGGTTGTGGTGGATGGGGAATGAAGGGCATTGGATCCTGATTAGGACAGAGACATTTTCCAAGGCCTTGGCTGATGTGATGCAGAGGATCAGGAGAGTGGGGAGAGGAACAGGCTGTCCTTCAAACTTATCTGTGCATTCTTGTTTTGGTATGTGTGTGACGCAGGTTGGCGCAGAGCAGTCTGCAGCCAGTGATGTTGTTGGGCTAATGCAGTCTTTACAGTATCAAAAGATACGGAAATTGTCAATAAACTACTAACGGGTGAGGCATGTGGCCATCAGCCATGCGTTCAACACAAGGAGTATATTGAAAATTCAATTTCCTTCCTCGAGGTTGGAAAGGGGCCTGAAATAAACACGTTGCAATTGACAGTCACCCAGTTTCCTCCAGTTGCCGAGAAAAATCTTTTTTTTAATAAACTCTGAGACATTTTTCCTTTGCGCGTGTGTGTCCTTCGTGTAGACGTAAAAATACACAGTGGGAAGAACAATCCTCTTATATGTGATTTTTAATGTTTTGCCATTCATACATGTTTGGTTATAGAGTCACCTTGTCAAAAAACCGCAGTGGTTACAAATGTTTTTGATTTGATCACACGATAATTACATTTTCAAGGCAAATGTTAAGCATAGTATTAAGTAGTTGTGAACATTTCATGCCATCACTCAGAAATTTATGTTATGGAGCAGCAATAAGATGCAACTAACAAATCTGGCTGATCAGTTCATGAACTGGTACTTTTAGCTTTTCTTTCTTTCTTTTTTTTTTTTAATGCTGATCATTTATCTTAATTGCCAGTTATGTTTTATATTTCAGTGGAGTAAGTACAATAGTGAAAGGTTTGGCACACAGTAAAGTGGAGCAGAGACTAAAAATAGAATGCCCTTCTCTTTTATTTAATCAAAAAACTTTTTCAGTTGGAGAATTGCTTTGAATTTGAAAGTCCCAAAGATTCACATCCCCATTGTAAAAAAATGTCAAGCCTGTCAAAAAACCATCAGACTACAGGGATGCCATGTCAGAAAATGAATATTGTGAATGTGAGTACTTATGTAGCATAGTTCATTTTGCTGCTTTGTAGGATTATTTGCTTATGTGTGCATTTGGTCTGTAACAGATTTATGCGTCATCTGTTGTATTTTAAAATATTTCAAAGCCTCAGTTTTTAGAAGAGAAAGTACATGAAGGAAGACAAAAATGGGTGGCTCTGCCATTCTGCATCAGGTTAATATCCCCATCTCTGAGCAGCACATAAAGCTGCTTCCCTGGTCAAGCTTTTCAAAGCAAGCATCCAGTACCGTCTTTCAAACACTGAATGAGACAAATGGGGCTAAGGCAAACCCATCGAAGTAGACACCAAAAATGAACAGTCCTGTAATTAGTTGTAAAGAAGGGGTAATAATAAGACTGAATGCTTTGGCTTCATGTCTTCAGCTTGAATGACCATCAAATAATTTCCCAATTCACAACTAGTGCTGCTCAAAGTCACCAGTGTCAATATTTAATTAATAAGTGTGCCCGCACTCTCCAGACGTTCACATGTTGACTTAAAACACTCCACCTGCAACCACCAACAAGCTGTGGTAGCACACTGTCATTGTAACAGGGAGAATCATCGGACAAAATGTTTAATTCATGTGTTGACTTAGCAGCCACAGTTAGAAAATCAGAGCACATTGTATTTCCCTCATACGGGGCTCTGTGAGCACTGCACTATTGAAGCACTGCATACTGTAATTTCCCTAAGCTACTGTGCATGGCAAGAATGAGCCTCTAGCAAACCAACCACGGACAGAAGACAGACTCGATTTTTCAGAGAACTAAATTACTATTTTATGATTGAGCCATTTTACAGCACTATGTTAATAACTCCATTTGCAGTTAAGAAGAAAATATTGCACGCAGTTCAACTTCACAACAACAGGGTCACTAAAGGCCTTGAACATATCATATTTAGAATATACGTGCATAATTTCTGCAGCCTACTCAGCTAATTGTTTTTTTTTGTTTGTTTGTTTTTAGAGTCAATACACTGCTGTTAAAAAGTAAAATTATATGGTTTTGAAAATATATTGAAATACAGGAATTAAGTCCACTGTCATACATAATTTTGTTAACAGTGAATCTCTTACTCTCTTGAAGGCTTTAAGAGGATAAAATCCATAATTTAGTGTTTTTAGCCAACTACATTATGACCATTCAAGTTAAAAAAGCCAAAACAAAACAATATACGAGAGCAGCTCCTTACTTTCTCATCTTCAGAACAACCATGCCCCCTTAATTTGGAGAAAACAAACTGAGACGTTTAATTAGTGCTGACAAACCACTCAGAGCATTTTAAATAGAAAAGTCTGTGTCACCTTAGATGATGATGGAAAGACACATATACTATCCCTTCTCCTCAGATGTCAATCTTCTGCTTTCCAACAGCTGGACTGGGACACATATTGAGCCAATCGTACTGGCACTCTGGATGGAGCCAGCAAAGAAGCTGATGTTTTAAACCATGTTTTGTGACACATTCACCAAAAATATTATGCATTTTCTATCTGTTTTGATTCTATATGTGCAATTTTAAAGTCATGGTGACCATGGAAAGTTAACTTATGGCTGTCTCCCCATTCATTTAGAGAGGCCAGGTCTTGTTAGCCAGAAAAAAACTGTTCAGGGGCCATGCCAAGATGGCTGCTGAGTGGAGGGATTTGCCTACAAGGACTGCCATGTAAAGCTTGCCGGCGCCAAATAGAAAAAAAACAAAAAACAGTGCCATCATGCCTACAAGCAGCTGCACTGTATTTTGCAAGTCAAACTGTTAAAAAAAGAAAGAAAATTTTAAAAAATTCCACAAAGTGCAAAAGACATTAAAGAAGAAATCTGAGGCTCCAGGTCACCTGTAAATGTGTGATCTGTTCAGTGAATTAGTGCATATTCCTACTGAATAGGCAAAGCCTTTGACTTTGCCTTTACCACCAGTCACATTAGAGAGGACACTTTCACCCAAAACAGGACAGGATAATGATGTAAGGGCAAAGTCACAGAATGTGATGCATTCATCTATTAACCATTCAGTTAACCCCTTTTCTCATAATGGCTTGAATGTAACAGGAGGCCCCTAGTTTGGATATCTTCGCATATGTTATGAGCCTTCCCAAAATTAAAAAAAACAAGAGCAGAAATGTCAAATCTGGATCAAACAGCATGTTTATTTGCTTAATGTAAACTGCAATCAGTACAATTTCTGGCAAGTTAGCTTGCAATTCACGGAGGTACAGTAATCTAGAGTTGGGGCCAAGGCCAAGAGTTATCAAATCATGAGCTAAGTATGTTAGTTTCTTTGGGCTACAGGTTATGTTATGCTATGTTAATTGGCAAAATCGACCCTTGCTGGCTAGAAGTACGAAGTGTGCTTTTGTCTGTCTCTGTCTGAGATCAAGAACCTATTATTTTCAAAATTAGTATTTCAAAAAAATGAATACATAGCTATCATCCTAAATGTGTGCTGGACCAGAGTGTTGAAATCCCTAAAATGAATAAACAGTCCTGTTGAAATCCCTAAAATGAACGTCTTCATCTGTGGATCCCAACAAGAGAAAAAGAAAAATAGCAAGCAAGTACACAGTGTTGGGGGTGTGGCTGTGGGTGTGGCTGTGGCTCAGGTCATATGGAGGCACTTGCCATTAGTGTATGAATGTGTGGTGAATGGGTGAATGTTGGCATACAGTTGTAAAGCACTTTAAGTGGTCAGTAGGCCAGGAAAGCACCATAAAAATGCAGTGCCTAAACCATTTAAGTAAGGGCGTTGGTAATTTCATTTCTATGACAGATGTGTAGAGCAACAGAGCAAACAAATGGTAATCCATGCAGGGGCTTAATAAATGGCTCCATTTATATTTGCTTGTGCAAAGTTAGAGATGTATATTGAGTTTAGCTTGACGGTCAGACGCTAGCCAAGTTTCCATAAAATAATGCAGTCTAGTAATAATCATTTGTAATCATTTAAATGGAGAATGATTTTTGTGAAAGATATTATATTCAAGACTGCTGTGTTGAGATTAGATTGTTAAATTGGCAGAGGATCCTGAAGGAGCTGCACATTAATTAGAGTATCCAGGTTTTGTCTCCTCCGTGCACCTTGTGCTACATGATAGATAGAAAGCAGTACAGTGGGATGATAAAGAGGCACAGGAGCAACAGTTTCAGCCCCCAACAAGATAACAATCCTGTGTAAAGGATCACCTCCTGAGAGAAGGGATGAAAGTCGCAAGAAAATCAAAGTCAATTAGGTTTATTGGTGAAATTAATCTGTTTGAAACGTGCTACTAACAAACAAGACTTGGACATATGAACTCCATGACTGGTGGGGTGGTGTGTTTTTCCAGGAAAGAAACGAAAAGACGCCGCAGGACAGATGTCGAATGGACAAGTTACCCTCGTTGTCTTTTGCTGTAACAATATCAAGTCCCAGTGCAGAACTGCTCTGCTGCACCGCACAACATTAGCTTCAAAGGGGGATGATAATAGCAGAGCTGTTTGATGCTGCAGTCACACAGTTAGCTCTATAGCCAGAAAATAGGGCTGAATCCACTCTGGATGTGTCATCGACGTTAACCTGCCAAGTTGCAAGTGACAGTAAGGACAGTTAAAAATTCAGTTGAAGCAACCAGACTAACACATATGAAGGCATTGTTTAGTGATTCTGTACTCTTCAAGTGGCTGTATACCTTCTGGCAAGTCAGGTCTGAAGGTTTTCCTCTGTCAGAATAAAAGTGAACAGTGTGAAAAATGATAATATAGCGTTTTTTCGGTCTTTAATGATGCAAATGTGGGACACCACTTTTGGAAAACCCATAAAAGTGATGAAGTATTTCAATTTGTTTGTGATTCTGTGTTCTCCGGCCAATTAGGCTAACCTCCCGCGGCTTCTCAGGAGCGCTCAGCAGAGTTCAACTTGGATGACCTTCAAACTGGCTGGATGTGTGCTTTACATAAGCATTGCTGATAGACTACAAGTAGGGGGTATAACAAGCAAACTGTCTAGCCTGCATTTTTCTCTCATTTTCCATCTTTTTCCATCTTTTTTTGGAGATGATAAAACACAACATGCCATTGATGGGTTCTTTTAGCTCACAGCAAGCAGCTAAATTGTGTCATATATCACTTCTGTCATCTTCTAGTGGCTTTGTTGGTAAGTAACATAGTTGTGAAGTGCTGCCAAAATGCATTGGAATAGACTTCATCTACTCTTTTTTTCTCCTAGTGAGAAGAGAATTTGCAGTTTGTGTTAGCATAGTTTTGAGAACTTAAAAATCAAATACGTTACTAAAGCAAATGTCAGAGTTGTTTTATAATATTTAAGGTGTGTTGATTAATCACAATAAATCATGCTAATATGCAAGAAGATATTGAATGTATAAAATAGCCGGTAGCTGCAGGTAGACTTTGAGCGTGCCTAGCCAGCATCTAGCTAGCTAGCTAGCTCACTAATTCTCAGAAGTAGAGCTTTTTGGCATGCACTGACCATGCAAAGTCAACACTGACCTGATTAATAATAATTCTTAACTGGACGCCAGTTAGAAAGATTGCCATGGTAAATAAGAGTCCGATTTGTTTTTTGGCTAAATTGACACTGTATGAGCCACTTTTTAATTATTTAATAGTATCAAATTGCTGAAAAATTACTCATATTTCCAATCAACGTTGAATGCAAATTGCTACTCTTGACGTCGTTTATGAGTTGCTCAACCCAACCTGTTTTATTTTCAAACAATACAAGCTGTATTTTTAGACGAACAAAAGCCATGTCGACATTCATGAGCAACCTACTGTAACACCAGTGCCATGTTCCTGGCTGATGTCCACTGGCGGAGGCTGTTCACAGGGTGTGTGGTAACTACACCCTGAGATCCCTGGTGCGGTGCCATCACACAGTGATGCAGGGTGTGTCAGATGTGATGGGAAACTTTAAACCTGAATAACTCAGCCCTACATCAAACTTTGCAGCTTGATGTTGAGTTACTGTTTGAATTCAGTGCTGTATTTACACTTATGCAGGTGTTTGGCTTAGTTTTAGTTGATTTGTGACCAATTTTAAAAATTCAGCTGTGGGCCTTACATCCTAAATTCCTACCTTCACGGTCTCCTTTCCTTTTATCTACTCCACTCTTCCTCCAGATTGCATAAAGACAGGAACAGTGTTTTTTTCCTGACACCTGTTTTATTATTTCCAACCACTTGCCCTTACTTCTGTCAGACTTTGCTAAGTAGATTTTCTTAAAAAAAAATATTCCATGTTGCATTTCATGTCGCTAATTCCCACAGAAAAATCCCTTCCAATTAGTGAAGTGTAAGTCAGTGCTCACCACATCACAACAAAGTCTTACATGTGGTGACAGGAAGAACTAAGCGGCTGACATGCCAGTTTTTCTTTTTTCTTTTTTTTCTTTTTTTTTTATCCCTGTCACAGCTGAATTCACGACACCGCCAAAAACGGGGGGAGTTGAGGTCTGTGAGCAGAAAAGAGGACTGAACAGTCTCAAGCCGTATTCACTGCACACTGTAATTGAAATCACCATGTCCCCACTGTGTTCTCAAAGGAGGAGGAAATACAAGCAATAACACAAATAAAAAAACAAAATGCATTGCTTTGTATTTCTATTGAGTGGCAACACAACACAAAAATTAAGTCATGTGGCAAGAAAAGCCTTTAGAGGGATATTGCTCCACGGAGGATAGAAAGCTCACACATCGGTGCTTTCAGAAGACCTGTGGCGAAAGAAAAAAAGGCTCTTGAGACATACAGTATGCTTGTTTGTGTTGCCGCAGCAAAATAAATGTTAAAGATTTATGGCCTCCAAAATGAATTTCCTAGGACATATTTCTTGACATTATCAAGAAGCTGCACAGGATGCTGCTTTTACCGCACCTCACGTGGGACAAAACAATCAGATTTGCTCCATTTATCAGATCTTTTAAGCTTAACTGGTCAGACTGGTGCTTTAACAAATAGCTCTATGCACAGTGTGTATGTAGGTTGTATGTGCAGAGAATACACACCGAATTTTAGTGTGAGGATTTATGACATAATGTTTCACTCAACAAAGCTTATTTGTTTATTTGCCTAAGTTTACACTGGTTGCTTTTACAAAAAAGGTTATATACTACTGGTGATTTTTATATCCACATAATCAGAAATGTGTGTGATGTGGCCAGATTAGCGTTCTCCACATGAAATCAGTCTTTTACATGAAATATAGTCCCCTTTTATTGGTGGCCAGAAAGTGGCACAGTTGAAAATTGTGTAACAGTAAGGGGCAATCCTGTCA
>JAQFJA010085869.1:0-10567 GCA_029874485.1 Naso brachycentron
CAGAGAGGGGGGGGGCAGACAGAGAGAAGGAGAGAGAGAGAGGAAGGGAGCTCCAAATAGTTTCTAGGCGGTAAATTTAAATCTATTCATTTCTGTGAGAGCAGCTGGAACTGTGGTGAGTTTGGGTTTGATCTGTAATAAAAAGTTGTTTCTAATGTTAAAATCAGTCTTGTATAAAATAGGCAAAGGCCACATTGAGTGAAATGAAAGATTCCTTCCTGGAAAATGACTTTGGTAACAGTGAAAGTCGCCTTGTGTAACATAAGTAAAAGTCTAAAAGTAGCTGTGATTTACTGTGTGTGAGAATACAAACTACAGTTTATAAATACAGACTTTTAAAATCTTTGTTTATTTTGAATATTTATCGCCTCTGGTCTACATCATGACAGAATATCTCAGTCATTAAACACAATGCATGTAAAGTGATAAAGAAAAAGACGTGTTTCTATGGGTCCCTCCAGAGGAAAAGCAGCTGAGCCCGTATCAGCAGAAACATGTCAAGGTGTAAAAAACTTAAAGCAGGAGTTACAGACGCACGATGCAGTGACACGCAGACGTTCGCGCCCACACTTTAGGAGTGTTTGTTACAGTCTTAAAAAGACAGAATGCTCTGTGGCGAGCTCGTCAGAACCGAAGGCCTGTCTTCATGAATCCAAACTCACAGAGTTTATCACAGCACGGTGCACACCGCTGCCAGCTCGTCTGCCCGTGGAACCGTGTTGGACAGACGGAACCAAGAAGAACTTGAACCAGAATGATGGAGAGAGGGAAGTGTGGAGAGGAACAGCTCATTACCCAGAATACCACAGCTGTCGCACGCGGTGGAGACAGTGTCAGGGCCGTCGATGAGAAGGGTCACTGGTGATTAGAAGTGACTACAGGAGTGTTAGAGGACGCTTTACACTGCAGGCGGATAATGACCCGAAAACAAACTGCAGACTCACATTTCAGACTTCAGGCAGTCGTTGAGTGCAAAGGATTTTTCTCCAAGTGTGAAAAATATTCATTGTATTTACAATTAGGTTATTTTGTCCAGAACCTTTGAGTCTCTTTAAATAGGGAACAGTGTGTCAAAATGGCTGCGGTTCCTAAATGCTTAACGCAGTGTGTGTGTGTGTGTGTGTTAAACCCGTCAAATTAAAGCAGAACGTTTCCTCTCCAGTAACTTCTCGACTGCTTCATTTTAAATTCACTGTTGTGGTAGAAAGATGCAAAATTACAAAAATTGTGTCATTGTCCAAAATAATCCCCAACCAAACTGTATTTTATTTCACTCACAGAAGACATTGTAGTTTAATCATCGTTATGGTGATTTATTATGAAACTAATCCTTATCCCTGCCGTGTGTGTGTGTGTGTGTGTGTGTGTGTGTTATTGTTTTCACAGTGTGTATAAATCTGTGTGCAGGTGTTTGTTTCCCGCTGTGCTCACATGCCTCGTTGAAGTCTTGCTCTCAGACATGAAGAACAGAAGTGGCGGCTGGGTGGACGGTCGTCTCCGACAGAGACTGGAGCAGGTACCATCATCCTGAGGCTGGATGTAATGAGTGCTGTGGTATTATTTAACAACAACAACAACAACAAAAAAAGCCCACATTAAAAATGTTTGTACAATCCTTCAGTTCGGTCAGGGCAGACATGGTCCTGTGTGCTTTAACAGGTGTGTGCGGCATCTTCCCATCTGTGGGTTCGATTCTGTAAGTCCTGACTGAAATGAGATTTTTGGGGCCGTTACGGATACAAAGTTCTGCTATCCTACATATTAGCCGATATTTTACGTACAAAATATCTCTTGAATGTGGTTATAAAAGACTTGTGACAAATACATGTAGTGAAGGCAGGATAAGCTTCATTTTACAAACTTTATTCCAAACATCAACCTTTGAAAAGTAAACACTTCATTCATTAGTTATGAAGTACGGGACCACCACCTGCTGAACAAGCTGCATAATTAAACCGTTTGGAATCACTAATCCAGGCATTTTTTCCAGCCTTAAAAAACGTTTTAATATCTGCGCATATCAAAGAATATTTACACCGATACTGTTATACCTGTGACAAACCAGTATCAGCAGATAATTAGACAGATCAGATGTGTTTATCGTCTGGTGTCACAGAATTTTGTTGTGTGCAACGAGTGCAAACTATAAAAAATAAGAGATTACAAGAAAAGATACACATAATTTATATGGCCATAGGCCTAGTAAAAACAACAACAATGCATAAATAAATAAAATACCTCCCTAGAGTCTAACCTGTCTACCTCTCTGCTTATTAAGAAGGGAGATGTCGTGTGGCAGGAAAGAGTTTTTCATCCAGCTCGGCGTTCACCACAGAAGTCTGAAAAAAACCCAGGATGTTGTTTCCAGTGGAGCGGCCTCTGACTGCAGCCTGCCGCCTGCCAGACACAAACTATGAACCCACCGGTTAGGATTTTAAAACTCTGAACGGGACATCACGTCAGTTTTGGAAGTTATAATGTTACGTGATGAAGCCGACACTGACATGGATGAGAACAATGACAAAAACAACAGAACGGCGACAAAAACATAACGGCAATGAAACAGTAACGTTTCTGGTTACTGTGCGCCAAATCCCGACGTAAGTCGTCTCAAGCCGCTCCACATGCAGAGCGGGTGTAGCCACGTGCTGTAGTTAAAGCTGCACTTGGTTACTTTGGGGTAAACGGCAATATTTAAATTAATTACATTTTTGTCTTCTTTTTGAAAAAACGTCATAATACCCGTAGACAACTTTAAAAAAGTGACCTGGTCTGAGAGTATCATGAGATCTCTGTGTTTTCCCATCATGCCTCTGTATTCAGGATTGAAAAAAAAAATCCTAACGCTCCCGTTGTATCAGTCAGAGCGTAGCATCCGTCAGCTCTGACCAGCGTCTGACAACTACACAGCTGTGCTCCATTGAAACTCACGCAGTCCTTTCAGATTTTTGTCATTTTCAGGCTGATTCTGTGGATTTCAAGCTCATCGTGGTTAATCGTTGAGTCTGGGGCGTTTTTAAAAGTGATGCTCGTCATCTGTGAGATTTGAGGGAGATTTATGTTCTTTATCTTTCCGAAATCAGACACTGAAAAGTGTAACATTGCTCTGGGCTGAACTGTTTGCCCGTCCTCATTCCCTGTTGAACCCGTCACAGTTTAACAAGCACAGCTAACATTATGTGTGCTTCAGTAACCCTAAAATGAACACTGAGGTCATGTTATGTTGTTATTAGCTGCTTAATTTGAGTTACTTAAAGCTATTAAGAGTGCTAGCAAGCCTGGCCAGCTCAGCTAAAGTCTGTGGCTGCAGTCTGGAAATAGCAGCTCTCAACAGTCTGCAGTGTTTAACCTGAACTCAAACTGACCAAAAAGTCCAACTTTACTGTTATCGTCAATATACGAAGAGACTTGTCCTCCACTTGTCCTAAACGGGTCCTTAATCGTTACGATAGTCCTTGTTTGTTTTGTGAAGGAAGTGAAACACAAGTTGAAGCGGCTGCACTGTGATCTGTAGCTTTAGCTTGTATCTTTATGTTTATAACTCTGACCTGTTTTCACTGCTGAGTCACTTTGACTTCCTGTATTTATGATTCAAAGATTTACTGCAGACCTTCTGTCTGCTTCTGTCTGAAATCACTTTTTTGTTTTTCCAAAAATTATGCAGTATTCCTCTGGGGAGTGTAGTCAGTTACGGTGAGAGCTCTCTGCAAGCTCTGAAAGCTTAACAGACATAGCAACAGTAGCTAAGGGGGGCGGGGCTTCAGGAAGGGTCCATTGCAGTCTAAAGTGCCAACAAAATAAAAATAAGGCCTAGCTAACCTGATAAAAAAGGACAGTGCAACAATAAATGACAAATGGTTAAAATATTTATTTTAAAAACTAAGCAAAACTGAAAATGTGCTTTTACTGCCTCTCAGGTTTAAAATTGAATTGCATCTCTTCTCTCAAACAGTTCAAACAGGCTCAGGTTTGAGATTGTTGTGTCTGAAACACCTGAACCTCATAGGGGTGTCCACTCATTTTTGGCCACATTCTGCAGTTTTACTCAAACAGTAACTGAACAGGATATAAGGAAAAAAAATAAATAAATCATGGGACCCTGCAGAAGTCGTCCTGCCATCAGAAGAAGACACGAGGGAGTAAAAAGTCGTGCGTAGTGCCGCCGTAGAAATGAGTTTGTTCCTCTTCCTGCATCCTGAGTTTTTGGCTGTTCCACTGATATTTTTCGTGTAAAGTGCCAAATGATGTGCCACATGTTTTGTTTCCTGTTAAATTCTGGTTTCAGTATCTGGCATCCAGCAGCAGTGAATATGTGGACCTGTCAGCCATCGCCCTGGAACTTCAAAGACTGCACAGGCAAGTTCAACAGAGCTTTAAAAGCAAAGGTCCTCCCTCTGAACTTTTCTATAGTCCGTCCCACACTGACTTTTGATGTAAGTTATCCACCTGAAACGATCATGCAGCTGACAGTCGAACAGCAGCTGATAAAAGGAAACGGCTGTTTGTTTGTCTCCTGTGAAGCAACTGAAAGAGACGTTTACAGGTTAAAAGCTGTTATTCAACTAGTTGTTTTATTGTCGGGACATGAGAGGAGACCACTAAACATTCAGCGATCGTCTCGTCTTTTAAAATGACCTTTTTCAACAGATTATTAAAGCACTTCAAATTCCCGTTCACCTCCGTTGTTTTCAGCCAGCGGTGACGTCAGCAGCGAGCTCCAGCTCTCAGGACTGTTTGTCCTAATAATGCTGTAGATCATCATATGTGACCATAAATATCCCCAGTAGGTACATGAACCAAACTGTCCTCAGAGGGAACAATGGCTGCTCTGAAGAATCTTTAATACACATTTTTTTAATGTTTGTATTACCTACAATGTTGTCAGTAATTAAAATAAAGAAAAAAACAAATGGCAAGAGAAGGTGTGTCTGAACATTTTACTAGTACTGCATGTCTTTAAATTTAAAGTTACCAAATGTTTTTGTTGTGTCCTCAGAATGGAGTACGGCCGAAGAAACAAGACAGCTTTCAGGATACAGGTAGAGAAAGGTAAGACAGGCAGAGGTAGACTGATGCCTCATGACAACGTGACAGTAATTTGGCTTGAATACATTTTCAGTGTAATTATTTTAAACTGAAAAATTCACACCGGAGTCTTGTGAAATGGAGGAGCAGATGTGACGCAGCTGAAGGTATTTGTTCTGATCTAGTTTTAACAGAAAAATTAAATAACAGTCATGTGATCACAGGAGGGAACGCCGAATATATCACGAAAAAATAAATATTCTTTGACTTTCTGAGACAACAAAAATAAACACGTGATCTCTCCAACTTTGTGCACCAACCAGCAGAGCTGATGAAAAACTTTAAATGATTGGTTAAAAATGATTTATTGAAACTTGGAAGCTAGTATTCACACTATTGATTTATGTATATTTATGTATTTATTACTTTGAATTTGATGTTGAGCAATCCAGATTTGTCACTTTAGTTATTTATAACTTTGTACGTAGATGTTTAGTTCAATAATTATCCTGTTTCAGAACTTGGTCGATTAATCAGCTGTTTTTTCCTGCTCTCAGCTGTTATTGTATCTGACTTTTAAAGTCTGTTTGACCTCTGCTGCCAACTGCTTCATTACAGCTTTCATGACTCAACAGTTTTTGTTTTTTTTTAAAATATGCACTGTGAGGAGCTCTGATTTGTCTCGTCCCTCTGCTCCTCAGCATATGGAGCCATCATGAAGGAGTCTGGGCTCGGT
Source organism: Naso brachycentron (assembly GCA_029874485.1). NCBI lineage: Eukaryota > Metazoa > Chordata > Actinopteri > Acanthuriformes > Acanthuridae > Naso > Naso brachycentron. The sequence goes on from JAQFJA010085869.1 coordinate 5,762, forward strand.
GATCTGGAGAGCAAACACTTGGCAAAGAGAGCCAAGCACAGCCATGCTGACGCGGGGTAAACAAGCCTTTTTTTATTGCAGGCTGGTTTTGAGCAGCAGCGTCGTGTCTTTCACCTCAGGGCTCGACCACCTCCTCACGTGTTATCTTTGACATATGCAGCTAATCTCATTCTGACCTGTTTGTTGGCAGTGAAGACGTCAGCTGCAGCTCAGAGGAGTCGTCTGACAGTGATGCCCTGATCCCAGAGAACACTGTAAGAAACCATGTCGGGGTAAATTTGAATGCAAACTGAGAAATCGTAGTAGAAGCACAGTAGCTTCAGAAATGTTCGGGAAGTGTTCGGCTGCATCCACATTACTGCATTTTCAATTTAAGACGGAGTCTTAAAGCACGAACGACCCTCGTCCATGTGCACGTTTTACGCTCCAAACTCCATCCAAACTTTAAACGCACATCACATGACCTCTCGACGTCCACTGTGCAACAGGTGGTTCCTAACAAGCATTTTGATTGGACAAGAGGCATTCCATGAGTGCTGACACAGAGTACAACAGCACTGCGACTTTTAGCTTTATGTATCACTCCGCCTAACAGGTGTTCTGATCAATAACTGTCAGTTGCTAGGTAACTTTGTAACAAACTGCACTGAAAAGACCAACAGGTTTCCAGATTGTCTTCAGAGAAGGACAAACAGGAGGCAGGAAGCAAGCGAGCGAGAAAGTAAAGCAGTGAGCCCTTCTGTAGCTTAGAGAGTGAGCTAATGTGCAGGCACATGGTACGTGTTTGTGTTGCTTAGCAACAGTCCAGTTGCGGCACCATTTGTGCTGGCAGAGACAAATAAATGATTAAATTAACAAACAAATCATAATCTGTTTTTGCTTGTTACTGTCAACTAAATCCTGTCTGAAGAGCTGTTGTATGAAAACAAGATCACACTCGGCGTTGTGCTGTTGGACTGGTTGTGGCCTCGACCGCGTCACACCAGTGATGATATTCAGTACAACAGCACGACCTCGAGTGTGATGTTGTTTTATGAAACAGCTCCTGTTCATTCAAAGGATGTTTCCTCTTTCTGTTGTCTAGTCTGTGGAATAAGCAAGCGGTTGTTTTACTCTGACGTGTGTTTGCGGTCAGTGACTCTCTGGCATTGTGGCAGAACTTTGTGTGTCTTTGGTAGAAACTGAGCACGAGCTCCGTCACTTCAGACTCGCCGTGTTTGGATGTAATCTGGCTCCAGGAAGATGGTGACGGCCTTACAAACTTGTGCGATGATGACAGAAACAACTTGTCAGGATAATCCAAACGTGTTGGTGATTTTCGGGAGTCTTCCCTCGTTACTTAATGTTAATACAACATGCAGGTCACCTTTGTGAAAACATCCGTGGGTGCCTGCGTTGTGTTGTTCCCTCAACATACGGATGTAGTTTTTTGTTCAGGTCAGTCAGGCTGATCTGGACCAACATGCGAAAGTTTTCTCGCCATTCCTCTGGAGCCACAACTCTGTTGATGAAGTTGTCTCACCAGGTGCTTGTTCTTCCCGATCTCACCAAAAACAGTTGCTCAGTGTAACGTTAGGGCTGATGGTGCCGCGTAACACAGGAACTGTCACAGTTTGCTTGAATAAGACCTTGCTTCCTGCCCATTTAACAATAGCATCGTGGTAAAATGCAGAATTTAACTGCACAACAGCTGCTAGCAGAGACAACAAGGTCAGCAACGCCTGTAATTCATTATTCTTTTTTTAAATTTTTATTTATGAGGTTTTTATATAAATGCAAACAATCAGATGAGACATAAGGTAGGTAGGCAAATACAGTAAAAAAGCATAACAAAGGTCCCCGTCCCATAATTTGCTATTCACGTGGAAATAATGGCGAGGCTCACACAGGCTAATGTAGCGTGTTTTCTTCCGGGAAATAATTACTTGACTTTGGCGTAACCAATCAGAGAGGGTGTCAGCGTCCACGTTTTCAAACACCTCCGTCTCTGCCCGTCCACAGTAAGAAGCAGCTCCGGAGTCTTCAAAATAAAACGGGGACAGCAGCGTCTCCAAACTGCTCTGCTTTTGGCCTCCTGAGACTTTGGATTAGTGAGGATGTCAGACTGAAACGCAGCAATATTGATGCATCTTTAATTTAAAATGGATTAATATGAATGCAGCCGTACACTGTTGGTTTATTAAACATAATCATACACAGTCAGCTTCAAAAGTATTTCAGTGGTGACACATAACTTTAATAGTTTTGCATGTTTGAATCACCACAGCTGATTTTAAATGAAGCAGTTAAGAAGTGGTTGACGTGTAGACTCGGCTTTTAAACTGCATTAACCATTAAGGAATAAGAGTCTTTTCTATACACAGTCCTTCATTTTCAGAGGCTCAAAAGTAATTGGATAATTGACATACAGTGTTATGGCCGGGTGGGGCCTGTTCGCTCATCATGTCGAGACAGATAAAGCAGATGAAAGATTTGGAGTTGATTCCAAATGTTAGATTTGCATTTGGTAGCTGGTTCTTGGAACTGTTAGCACAAAATGTGTGTAACTCTGGCTGTGATGATAATCAAGAAGTTTTTGATGGCGCCTCTTACTTATTTTGCTGCTTTTCGCCATCCACAGCCCTCCAACCAGATGAACAGCTCGCTCACGTCTCTGTACCTGAAGGGACAGCCGGACTCCGGCACCTGCTCACCCAGAAGAGATCAGCTGGCTGTCAGCAGTCCGTCCAGCGCGGCCAGCCTTGCTCCCACAGCGGGGACAGTGGTTTCCACGGGAGGTTGGTTCATCGATCGAGGCAGACGCCACGACAAGAGCAACATCCTCATTGACCTGTGTGAGGACGAGCCAACCAAAACAGAAACAAATGTACGTATGCACCTATGGAGGACATGTCTGTGTGATAAATAACATACTGATGTTGTTTTGTCACCAGGTAAATAGGCTTAAAACACACATATCAGTATTGTGAAAATAAATTCAATCATATTTTTTGTTTAATACAAAAAAAAGACATTTTGACATGGATACCTTAAAATGTTTGGGGACTGTGAGCAAGATTTGTAAAGCAAAACCGTTTAATATCCAGGAATTTCACAGTATTTGGAACTCTACTGCTGGCTAACAAACTGGCAACAATAAATCCTGCTGACCTCTCATGGTCCAGCCACATGCACGGATATGACATGGTCTCATGTCTAACTTTAACAAGGAATTATTATTTAACTGCATATATTTGGTACAGTACCCCACATGTGGATGAGTTTACGGTATGATTTGGTTTCGGACTCATGGCCACATCAGCTCACTGTGGCCGTTGTGCCTGTAAAATAAAGTTGTAGATTTCCTCATTTAACAACATGTGATGCAGCAAATCAACAAACGCACATTTTACATTGTCTCTATTATCAGGGTGGACATCAACAGTGGCGTCAGATTTCTCCCACTCTGAACATTAACAGCCATTACAGAAACAGTTAACATTCTGGGATAAGCACAGTGCTGCTTTATAATGTGCTGACCAAACACACGTTACTGCTGAGATCTAAAGTGCTGCTGCATCTGCAGCCTGAAGGAGCAAATGCTAAAAGAGTTAGAAAAACTGGGAGTGAAAAATCTCAACTCAAAACCATTTTTCTGTAAATTGAGGATGTTGATTATGGAGGACAACAAGGGTCACTGAAATTGTAATAAAACATTTCTATGATTAAAAACTAAGTGCACAATTAAAAACAGGAATTAATAAATTTATTTACAAATCCATGAATTAATCCACAAATAAATGGAGGAATTCTAAAAAGAATTTACAAATGAATCTTGAAATAAGGAATTGAGTTTAAAAATCAATTTGAAAATGCAGTTTTAAAAGCAGAAATAATTGATTGAATTCACAAACTGAATTAAGAATGAAGCTTTTAATTGGATATTTAAAGGGGAAACTTTTACTCCTTTTCTCATTTTCATTTCCGAGCTGCTTTCTCTTTTCCTATTAGCTTCTTGATTTGCAAAATCATTCACTCTCTCCATTTAGACTTTCCATGACACTTCGGGCCTTGAGCCGGTAAATTGAGGCAAAACAAATTAGCCATGGGATGTAAAAAGCTCTCTGATTGGTTATTGCAAGGTGATAACCAATCAGAGAATTTGTTTGATTGTTTAGGTACATTTCATTTGTACTGAAGATGCTGACTCACACACTAACTGCCATTCATGTGTGTCAGCAGCAGATAGAAGCGTCAATGCTGGAGCCTGTGAAATCTGACAGGAAGTCAAAGAAAAAGAAGATTTCTGCTGAAACTACAGAGTCTCACACAGTGAGCAAGAAAGGTACTTCCTCGTCTAGTGTGCATAAGACTGACGTGTTTTCCCCAGAGCTGATAATGAAAGTTTCAGTGTGCAATCTGACTTTCCTCACATCTCTGTAAAGAGCTGCATGACTCCGGGCACCCCGGTGCTGACTCAGCTCAGATCAGTGCTAACACCACAGCAAACCAAGCTAACCAGTTAACTGCAGCTAGCCCCTTCATCACACTGGACTTATTTAATAATATCTCATTGAAAGGTTCCACTTCACTTGAGGTCGAGAATAATACACATGACGCCATTACAAAGCTTTTATCACAGCTAATGTCCAAACTAAGAGCGTATGACAGTGTAATGTAATATGAACAGATAAAGTTAGTTTCTCTAAAGGGATATGCCAACTTTTTTTCTTCTTTTAGTTATTTGCCCCCCTCCTGAGTTCCAGACAAGAAGATAGATCCCATTCTTTCGACTGTGTGTGCAGTAACAAGGAAGAGACGGGCAGA
>JAQFJA010085993.1:0-10554 GCA_029874485.1 Naso brachycentron
GGGAGGTTTTTCTGCAGACAGAAACTTTTTTTCCACTTTTTTCTTTCTAAATATGTAATAAAGAGAGGATATACCATTCCAATTACTGTGCATCTTGACAATACATTTTAATAGACTCAACACTACAAGATGCACCTCATTTCTCTGACCATGATGTACTATTTGTTTTTGAGAAAAAACTGTAGAAATCTATTTGTGATGCATCTGTAACTTAATGATAACATGTGATGCCTAAGATGACTAACAATTTTAGCTGCTTCGTGCATGTTAAAATTGTAGATGGGTCTTCCTTTACAGCACAGCAATGTGAGTGTGCTGAAAAGGAAGTGTGCATCAATCAGACACCTGGTTAATAACAGCGTCATTGGTGCTACAGACACTTATAACAGCTGCAGACTAACATTAGATGAGTAGTAGCTGCAGAGATGTTTATGAGAAAATGCGTACTAATTTGACTTGAAACTCAGATACATCTAAATAACCATCCATATGTCAAAATGTTATTTGAAATTAGGGTCTGGCTTGCCATCCCAGGCCCTGACCAAATGACAAACAACAAACCTGACTGTGTCAGCTGTCATACTGCGGTCAACAGTGCCACCTAGAGGCTGTTTGGGGACATAGAGGCCTGTTTGGTAAACATGTCAAGTTATCTCATCATATTTGTGATAGTTAATATTTAAAACAATTATAACCAGATCCAAGTTAGCCTTAAGCTGAGTGAGGATTTCCTAAAATAAGTGTGCTATTCTAACTTGCATGCAGTTCAGTTGTTCAAGTAACAAGTAATTGCTGTATAAATGTCAAAGATGTGTGAGTTTATTTAGAAACAGTTGAAGAAAAAGCTGATAAATCCTTCTCAGGTTTTGTTTGGTCTTGCCTATCAATATGATCAGCTCTAAAATCCAGGATTAAAGGGCTACAGTGAGACATCCAGGCACTTCAAAGTAAATCTGTCAAGATTCAAGTAAGCTGGATTTAATTATAATGACGAAGACCAACTTAGCTTTGATATTTGTGCATAACATGATCGGGGTTGTAGTTAATGATTTTCATTGATTAATCTATTGCTTCATAATAAATTATACCCTTCTATGTAGCAGCAGCAGCTGCGATGAGCTAAACCAGAATTTATTTTATGCACTGCAAAAATTATATTTTTCTTGAATCTTAATTGATAAAACTGAGATGTCAAACATGACACAATCAAAACATACTCCACAGAGCCTGAAACCTCAGTTTTAAAAGTTTATTGCATGAAATTAAGCAATTAACCTGTTTTTTTGTTTTTGTCATTCTCATATTAAAGGTAAAGTCAGTAGGATTTGTTTGTTGCAATTTGTAAACAATATTCAAATTGGGTCCCTCCTCCTGGCTCAGCTCATCAGAAGTACCGTAACTTAGTGTGTACCAACTTTATACCGCAAGCTATGCAGCAATATTAAAAGCTCACTGCCAGTTGTCGGCACCTACCTGTCCAACAGAGAGCATATCAACTCTGTGTTCCCTCTAGTGCTCCAAAGCGGGTGAAAGCCAAATCAAGATTGGCTCTCATTCTGGAACGAGCTTTATCCACTTGCTGTTTCACCTTATAGGGTTATATTTCCTTCTCTGCTATGTCCGAATCCCTAACTTTCTCCAGCCTGAACAGCGTCCAGCAGCTGTACTCTCAACGTCACCTGCTGTCATTGGCTGGAGGAAATGCACCCCCTCCCAACCCAGACTCGTCCTGAGCTGCTCCTGAGACAAGCAGAACATCAAAATACAGGCAGAGGGCAGTGTGTCTCCATACACAGTCACCACCACACATTTATAGAGGCCCGGAAGTGATGATTGAGCAGCATCAGTTTAGTATAAGTCTATAACTAGTTTTTTTAGAAAATTCTACTAACTCCACCTTTAAGAAAATATCTGTATGGGACAATGGAAAGTCAATCATGTGACTTTTTAAGCCAACCGTCTGCCAGTTTCTGTATATAACTGACATGACCCCCATTTTCCTCTATGCTCTGATGGAGGCCACTAGGTCGAAATATTAGCAAGTTGATCGACATGAGCAAAATATTGGTGAAATAGAGAATTGCCCACCTTGCTTTATAGATTCATGTGCGTGCTACCTGAATACCTTTGGGTATCCAGCAGCTGAAATGTCAGACGTCTTGCACTAGTGTAAAACAGAAAAGCAATGTTTTAAAAAGCTGATCCTAGAGAATGTTTCACATTTACATTTAAACTTGAGTGTAGGTCTGAGTCAAAATGTTATACCATTGCTGCTTTTAAATGTAAATCTTGTTACATTAATATATGTGTGTTCTTGTCTGCTTTTTGTATTTACCTTTGAAGTTTCAAAATTGTTTGTTCTAAAGTTGTGTTGTTGAAATTGTAATAAATCAGGCTTAATTTAAATATATGTGTTTAACTAATGATTTTCCCACTAGTTCCTTCTGAATCCTAACTCAATTTCCCCATACTTACAGAAAAGCAGGCATTTTTGAAAAGCTGATACAAAAAACTCTCTCTCTCTCTCTCTCTCTCTCTCACACACACACACACACACACGCGCCCACGCACACACACACACACACACTCACTCACTTGCATAATTAATTTCTGGGTCATTCTCCTCTCTTTCCCTCTCTGTCCTTCATTATTAATTGGTGAGTTTGATTTAGTGGTCTGTGCAGGATTTGTCAGGCAAAGCTTCTTTGTGCCGTCACTTTTGTAAATAGAAAACAATCAGTGCAGGCTGGGGGCATAAATCAAATCTGGTTAATGCTTAAAAAAGCTGATGAAACAGTAACAGAATAGCTTCACAGCTTCATGCTGAACTGCTTCGGTGGGCTATTTGTATGTTTGTATCAATGTGTGGTTATTATTGCAGCTCAGAGGCAACTCAGTTGCAGGTACCAAGTTGCACATAAAAGTTACACTTTGAAACATAAATGATTAAAAACCTAGTGTACATTTTGTATTTAAATAAATCAATCATTTTGCCAGGCTGTGTCTCCTCATATCCCCTTAGGCATACACATTATTTGATATATATTTTTATTGTGCCCCTAAAGTTCTTCATACACTCCTACATTTTTTAACTTAGGGACACCTGGGCCCCTTGGGAAAAAAGTCAGCGTCCAGCCCTGTATGAGTAATAGTGCTTGCTATCGAATGCTGCATAAGTAGTTAAGTGACACAGTTTTAAAACAACACTTTCATAATCTTGATGCAGACTGAAATATGGCTGTGTGATATCTCTTCATAGCACAGTGATATATTATCACAGTAGACTGTCAGTGGATATTGTTTAGTAAGTATTTGACCATAAGCGAGTTACAAGCCTGCAAAGGTGAAACAAGCCTTAGAATGGAACGGTTTAGGTTCTGGAGGTGTGTAACTGGTTATGTTATGTATAGGACTTCTTGATCAAATAGACTATTCGGTATTTTGAAACAGTCATTTATGTTATCCAGAAATAAGGTGTATACACCCCCATTTCACTTGGGCCACTGTAAATGGTTCACACAGAAGATCTGTAAGGGTGCCAACTGCCATAAAAAAACCAAAAAAAAAAACCAACAAAAAAATAAAAACAAACAAAAAAAAAACCCAAAGAAGACGCAGGAAACCAACAGATATTAATTGGCTTGTTCTCAGTGCTGTCAGAGTAATGTTAAGTTAGCTTATAAAGAGGGCAAACTGTGTTTTTCATGGACCAACAGTGTCCAAATGTTCAGACAGAGCTGAGCGAAGACTGTGCTGTTCCTGCTATTTTTAAATGTTAAACATCTGAATTACTCCCCACTGTCCTATGAAGTTAATAAAGCTAGCTGAAATGCTAACTTAGCTGGAATATTACGTAATGTACGCTGTGAAGCTGATGTTACATGGCCCACAGTGAAGAAATAAGCAATACCACACAAGAGGGAGTGCTGTTGTATTGAATATTGTTACTGGTGTGATGTGGTCATAAGCAAGGCTGCAGGCCAAGTGCCAAAGATCATCGGCACTCAATGTAAATTAAATGCCCATTTCGCATGCCCCTTTCATTAAAACATGTGCATTTTAAAGAAATAAACACATCTATGTCATTTCCCGGGCTCTGTACAGATACAAAACAGAAAATAGAAAAACAAAAAAACAAACAAACCAAAAAACCCTCTGAATGCCCTCCCCCCATTTCAGGATAAAATGCCTTGCCCTTCCCCAAACATAAGTGTTTTCTTTTAGAATGACTCCCAGAAATTTGTAACATTTCTCTTAACATTTGGTTAGTTTAGTAAGTTAAGTTTATTGGAACAGGGTAAAATAATGAAACATAACAAATAAATATATAAAATACACAGGCAAAAAAAAAAAGTTGGAGAGAAAACTCTGTAAATACCATAAATAAATGTTATATGCTTGAAAGGATGCAAGCTGAAGTTCAGAAAGCTTACTTAGTCCTCCCCCTTTTCTTTTGTAATTCTATCATATTACAGAAAATAAATACCCTTTTTATAGAAACAAACCATCAGTTGCCAAAGTAGTGGTAGTGGTTTAAATGTTAGCAGGACAGTTTTCTGAAACGTGCGTGCTTCATTATCCTCCACAGACATCCAGCAGCTGTCGGTGAGAAAAGAAGAGGTTCCCTTTGCACCGCAGGAGTGTAGTTCCAGTCTGGACGAAGAAGACCTACCGGAGCTGCCACACATTGAAGAGGAAGAGGAGGAAGTGCGGAGCAGTCAGGAGGGAGAGCAGCTTCAAGGGCTGGAGGAGGCTGATATCACCAAGTTCACCTTCGCTGCTGTCCTTGTGAAGAGTGAAGAAGAGTAAGAGGAACTTCAGTCTTCACAGCTTCATCAAAGACCAACAAAACCAATGAAAACAGAAACTGATGGCTGTGGAGGACCAGAACCAGTTAGGAACCTTCATCCAGACAGACAGTCACAACCACAACGGATGATGAGAAGTCACACTCCTCTGAATCTGAAACTGATGACAGTTGTGAGTGGAACAAGACCAGAGATCCCTGGACAAATTCAAACTCTGCGAAAAAAAGAATACCTTGATGTGATGTGGAATGTAATACTGAAAAAAACATCAGTTAACTCTGAAGGTACTACAAGCTTTGCGCACAAGAGGTTACACTGAGACACGAGGAAAATCAGACAGAAGAGAAGTCATTTAGTTGCTCAATTTGTGGTATAAGCTTCCAGTTGAAGAAATTTTAAAGAGACATTAGTAAAGGCAAACATTTCAGCTGTTTAGTTTATAAAAAACTTTTCAAGAGAGGGCACATTTTGTCAGCCTGGCTATGGCCTCCTTCCGCTCAGCTCAGTTTTCGCTGAGAAGCGGCCTGGTAATGAGGCCCGTCTTCAGAATTGCAGAGACAAACTTTTTGCCAGACCAATCAGCGACAGACCACTCAAGGTCAAGTTCGATGACTTAGAATTAAAATACTACAGATTTGGTTTACCAGGCTACCAAAAATCTGTTGTTATTGAAAACTTTGCAATATTAAATACAAGGACTGTTTCAACCAGACAGACAGCAACCTTGGGGACACAGAATGTACCGCTTTTTTGTGATTACTACGCATAGGGAAGAATAGGAGCCTTTTGTGCGAGTCTCTCTACCGATCTGTGCAGTGCAGACATGAGACTTATGCAGCCTCAGGTTCATACAATACAACACGTTAAAACACTGTACAAAAGCAGTAAAACTGAGAAAAACACCCACTATCATCACAATATATAACAATAACTGTGATAATTTTACAACTTTTGGAAAACTAACATTAGCTGCCACTCGTCTTGTCTGTAGTCTGCAGGCTACCAATGTTTGAGCCGCTGTCTCCAGGGGTCGAGAGGCCAGAGATCCCACTGTTAGTGGGTAGCTGCAGCCTGTAGCTGTATCTATTGGGTGATAATGTGATTTTATTTCAAACAAAAAATGTCTGTCTTTTTCCGCAACGCATGGCAGGTCAGAATCTCAGTCACAACACAATATAACAGCATGATGTGATTGTGATTATTGAGCAGATCGGATGTTGGTATTCCGACTTGGTGTGTCTGTTTCACTGAATAGCTGGGCACACAACTTGTGTCATAGAGTCAATGCCAATGCTGATTGGTTTGCTCCAGTAGTTTTACACTTAACCCGATACCCTACCTACTAAGACTGAAATTCTGCAAAGACCCTTTTCACGAGGTGAATTTATTCGCAAAGTGAATTATAGGTCTGGTTTACCAGGCTAACATTTTGACTGACAGGTGTGAGTGGATTGAGACGTCACTCTCCTCTGAACATGAGACTGATGACACTTGGAAATGGGACGAGGAGTGTGATGTCTCATGAAATCAACACTTAACAGAGTTCCAACAATTCTAAAAAGTCTTGTTAGCCTGAACAAGCGTGAGAATAGAAGCGCTACTTTTTTCTTTCACTTCAATTGTGATGAGCTTTCTTGTGTAAGTAAATCAACGACAATATTTCTATTTAATTACATTTTCTATGCAGTAGTTTTTTATTTGTGCAGTTAATGGTAAAAAAAAATTATATCGATTGGTTAGCCGACTCGTGATGTAATACTGCCAAGCAAGCTAACTTAGATGACAAAGCCTAATGTTATATCACATGTGTAATGTTAATGTAAGTTAACTACCACACATACAGTAACATTAAATATGAAATTTAGACTAAGTTACACTGGTCCGTTAAGGCTAATGTTACATTGTTACACTAATTCAGAGCAAGGACAAGGTACCTAGCTGCTACTTTAACGTGACCGAGAACTTGTGATGCAAGAGTCTATGTTAGCTGTCTTCATGACAAGATAAGCCTAGCGCTCAAAGGCAGCTGCATTGCTTTATGCTGTTTTTGACGGGTTAATAAAGTTTTCATTTTTGCACAGAAATGCAAATTATATGCATAATTTGCTTGATTAATGCATGCACTTTTATCTGGTACAACGCCCAACAAACATGGTAACTGTGCTTTCACACCAGCCTTTTTTAGTTCAACTGAATTTGAACTTGAGTGTGTTTCGCCCATTTGGTGCAGTTTGTTTGTGTAGGTGTGAATGCAGCAGGTCTGCTCGGGTGCGCACCAGAAGTGGATCAAACAAGAGACCTGATTGATGAGGTGGTTTCATTATGCTTCCAAACGAACTCTGGTGCAGTTTGTTTTCGGTGAGAATGTGATGCTACCTCAGTCTGCGCTAACTGCAGAAAGCACTGCACGTTTGGAATAACCCAGAACCCAGGCTGCTACGTGCATCATGGAATCATAAAGCATTGCACAACAACAACAACACGCCAGCATGAGTAATTACGGACAAACATGGAGAATGCAAGCAATTTAATATCCGATGACCAACATCAAAAAAACCCCCACAAACTGTGGGGGTTGTGTTGTCTGTTCGTCTCTATTTACATTACCAGAGTTTGCCCACATGGCAATTCTGACCAATCGAAGAGCAGTTCAGGATCTACGATATTGGTCCCGCCCCAGACACATCTTACCAATGAGAGAGGATGTTTTTTTTTTCCTTTTGCATAACTTTACTGAGCCAATGAGAGAAGCACATCTGAATTTTGGTTCACTTGAGCACATCGTCAACTGATTCTGACCAGAAATTAATTAGATGTTGCGAACCAGACCAGCTTAAGGAAAAAAAAAACAGCAAAACCCTCATCATTTACTATCAGGTGTGAACTGTGTGAACTGGAGACTGCATGTGTTTTGTGAGGGGTTTTAAGCTTGCTAAATCAATGTAACATGTGCATGCCACTAGCTGCAAACTTGCCATTATTGTACGATATAATTGTACTACACTGATGATATGTAAGGGTATTTTCAAATGTTGGATGTATAAGCATTAATAATAACGGCTTATTTTAATAAATATTATTTATTTTATGTAACTCCATACTACATTTGACATATCATTATTTCATTTTATTTCATTTGTTAAAATCAGATTACTGTGCTACCTTGCTTTGGACGTAAAGCATCTGAATGGCTGAAAGGGCATCGTACCCAATACACATGCACTGCTATAGGCAGATTTCATAAATTATCACCGCATTGTTATCAGAAAATGCCACCAGATTCTTGCTCTACATGCCCCCAAGTACCTCTTTGACAACTTCCTACTTAAATTACTACAGCATTTTTTCTTAATTAGACGCTAAAGTCCTAACAGTATCCTATTCGTTCCTATATAGCCTGATTTTGATATATATATATGCCCAGTCTTCCGATCACACAAATCGGAAAAATTAAATATCAAAATCAAATTCGGCCCTTGATCTGTTTTTTATATGCTCTATTTTTGATCTGAGCATAAAATACATTTTTTAAAATCATATTCATAAACAAATAATGAAATAACAAGTCGTTTTTTGATTTTGAATTCTCAATCGTATATCGAATGAATGATACAGGTATTGTGTTTGTGTTGGCTAATCGTAATGCCTTGTGAAGAAATCAAAGTGTACAACTAGTAGATTATCCTACAATGTTGAAAGATACTCTGCACACTTTGAGAATGCTCTCATTGTTAAAAACAAACAAAAAACCAGCAACAATAATGTAAACATGCTAAAAACTAGGGTGAGTTTTCTTTATTGTTCTAAATCCAATATTTTCTCAGTCACAGGAAGGCTAGGTCCTCCACTTCAGACTGAGCTGCACTTGATGTATGAATCAGAGACAGAAGTGGATGCAGGGGTGTTTGAGGAGCTTTTGCAAACTGGGAATCTGACTGTTAAGGTGTTCACTGAACAGTCAGCAGGAGAGACTTGGCCTTGCGAGGGAAACTGTGGATTATCAATGACAAATATTGTGGAGGACTAATTACTTTGTCATTGTGCAATGTGCATGTATACTTTCTTTAAACTGTGTTACAGTTGCGCTTTGTGAGGATCTATAACATACTTTGTTGGAGTCACTTGTGTCAGACAACTCATCCTCTTTGGTATTATCCTCTTATTCATCAAAGGCAACCGTGATTATTAAGACAAATCTGCAAAATTGATGTGTGACCACCTCCACTTTTGCAACAAATGATATGAGTAATTAAATCTGACACAAAGATCTTGTGCAGATGGGCTGTGGTTTTCTCGTTGGAAAGGCTAACATCATCAATACCTTTCGGATTCTTTCTCTTTTAGATGAGGTGAGAGATGCTCTCCAGTCCAAGTCAGACTCTGTTGGGACATATGAGAATCCACACAGGGGCGGAGCCCTTTGGGTGTTCTGTCTGCGGTAACAAATTCTCACAATGCTCAAATTTGACATCACACTGAAGAGTTCATTCAGAGGAAAATCCTTTCTGTGACAAAAGAGATATGTTTAGACATGAGAATTCACACAGGAAAGAAACGATTTAGTTGCAGTGTTTGTTCTAAAACAGGAGCCTCCAATCTTTTTCAGCCCAGGGACCCCTTGATCGATAGAGAAACAGAGCAGGGACCCCCAGATTTAAAAAAAAAGGAAAAGTGTAGCGTTTTAAGATGAGACAGTCAAGACAGTTTTTAAGCTATTTTATACTCAGTCTGTATCATATTTGTAAAAAGTAGCTAATTTTGGTAAAAAATTTTAATTATTTCGGGGGAAACCCTGCAGCACCTCCAAGGACCCCGTAGGAATTAAAAAAACACAAGTATGTGGTGATAGCAGCAGATGTAGAAGAGACTGTAGAGATACTTTTTGAAACAATTTCTTCCAACAGCACTGAAACATTGAGAACACAATGTAGCTCAACATGATCAGTTCGGAACTGTAATACAGACTTTAAGGACATTTTCACACCTGTTTTGTTTAATTTTGTTCAGTTTTTCCTCTTGGGGCAATTTATTTGGGTACGTTTGAAGAATTTATCATAATCAAATGATATCTGTAATGCATAATGTTGTTTGGTGATAGGTGCGTGTATATTGGTTATGCTTTCTGCTGTGTTATGGGTTGTTCTGTGCTAGGTAGTGGTGCAAAGGATCACAGTTGATTCGTGATCGATATGGATCAACCCCCACACAGATATAAATATAAATATAAATATAAATATATATATATATATCCAATATATATCCATGATTTAAAAACTGTGAAACAATCTGAACTGTGAATTTTGTGATCTGTTGCACTCCTAGTGTTAGGTGTATGTATCTGTGTGTGTTGAAAGAAGACAAATTTCCTTGCACAAGGACAATAAAGAATCTATCATCCATCTATTTCACTTAAACTGGTGTCTCAGATTCTCTAAGCACAAATTTAATCCATTCCGTAAAAATATTCAGGTCTTCTTTGGTCAAATGTGATTTTAGAAAGTTGTTTGTGGACTGCAATTTGTATATATATATATACACACACACACACACACACACACACACACACACACACACACATATATATATGTATATATATACACACACATAAATATACACACACACACACGTAAACATTCAAACTTGTATTTATTTATCTGCTGATGCATAATTTCCTAATTTAAAGCTCAAATGTCAAACCTCTTGCAGCAGTATAAGACAGAAAAGCAGAAACATTTTTGAAAAGCTA